>VWYH01008992.1:2022914-2053763 GCA_013399365.1 Pampusana beccarii
GCCCCGTGCTGAGGCCCCCGCGTAGTGGCGGGAGGGGGATTCTGTCCGGTGACGCTTGCAGGTGACACTGCCACTCCGTGTCGCTTCCAGGCGGCCTTGCGGCCCGGTCTGTGCCAGGAGGGCGAGTCCCTGCTCGGACTCTGAGCGTTTCCGAGAGCCTGATGTGTGTGAGGAGAAACTCTGGCACCTGGGGAACCGTGGAGGGCTCCGTGCCCCTGGTGCCCGGGATGCGCAGAGGGTATGTGTGGCGCAATGCGCCGTGTGGAATTAGAAAGGGACTGGAGGGCTCCTGTCCCCGGCTTCCTCGCGGAGGCATCTTACATGCCTCTGTTCTCAAATGGGTCATATCCCTCTGAAAGCCAGGCAGTGTTGCTGCATTTCACACTCCGTCACAAGGCTGCTTTGTAACCCACCTCCCCTGGTAGTTCTTGTCTGCAGGCTGTGTCTGCCCATGGCCGGCATGCACCAGTTTGCCTTTGCGCTTAGTGTCTGCTCTAGCACTGGTGCCCTTTCTCACTGCCTTCTCCCCCAGCATGTGGGTAGCATGTTTTTTTGTGGTGGCACTGTTCTGGGCAAAGAGACAGTAGCAAATAACAGGGGGCGGTGTGGTTGTGAGACAGGTGTCATACCCAGAATGGTGCCTTGGGAAAATCATGTGGGCCACGTGTGCCTTATACTACCCCTGCAAAAGGTTCTCTGTCAGGGATGAAGGGAACCAAGGCTGGTTATGGGGAGGCATTTCATTCATGCATTGCCTTGGAGCCAACCAGTACCTGACTTATGCCGTGACCTTCCCAGCCTGGTGCTGCTCATTGCTGCACAGCTTCACTCTGCCCTCTAAACTCCCACTTGGAAGGCCTCATCAGCAGTTCCAAACACCGTGGCCCAGAGGCATAATTGAATCATGACACTTAATACTGACATGATGCTATTTTTTATAAACATATCAAGGAAGATTTAAATGTTATCACCCAACGTTAGTTTGCAGTTTAACACCAATGAATAAAGAGTACCATGAGATCAAGCAGATTTCCTATTCTTCATATTTACAAATTCCATTTGCACCCTCATTGAGGAGAGCACTGCAGTAAGTTAAAAAAAAGCACATTTTTTTAGCATTCATTCTTTCTGCATTTTTTAGCCAGGATCTGACGTAAAATAGTGAAATCTATAACTTACCTACATCATTTGCTGCCTCACACTGTTGGCTCTTCAGAATAACTGTCGATACGTATCAGACTTGTTCAGTGCAATGCTAGATTTTATCCTTCAACCTTCTTGCTTGATAGGACTTCCAGTTTTGTGAGGAATTCAGATCTATAGATTCCTTTAAAGCTTTAAAAGCATTTTAAATTTTAAAAAAATAGAAGTGTCAAAAAGGATTATTTTGCATCTCAAAGATATGCCATATTTTGCCCTCATAATACTTCTGAAATTGTTTTCTTACCTTTGAAACAACTGTAAAACCAAACCGATCATTATACCCCCATTCTATTTAAAAAGTGACAAACACAATCTTATTGAAACGAAAGCAAGTTAATCAAGTTTCTTTGACATTTTTAATTTTGCTGGCTCTGGGGCAAGCTCTTCCATTTGTGTCTTTGACTTTTCTAGGTGTTTTTCTTGCTTAAGTTCTGCTTTCCCAATCCAAGGCTATTGGGTAAAACACAAAGTATCTCCTTTATGAACATGGATGATCTTGAAAACCTGCTTAGTAACTTGCTAAAGTGGATTGTATCAGCATGCAATGGAAGTGTATAAAGTATTTTGTGTGCTGATTGACATACAAATCTGTATTTGCATGTACACTTGAAAATTGGAAAAGAAAACAGAAAAACATGCTTCAGTTGTTGGTACAATTTATTTTCAAGGCTGGAATATTACTCTGTTGTTCTCAGAACTAACTGATACTTCAGTCTGAATATAAAAGCACACAAATGAAAATGCTTCTAAAACAACTATTCTGACCAAAAATCTGTCGATTCAAGAAGAACAGCATAATGTTGCCTGAGATGCTTTTCTAGCTGTTTGTTAGGTATGGAATTTTGAAACTACATATTGAGTAACCATGCAGTAGCTTTAAATAGCATCTATAAGAAGTGGCAACAGAGGCAACATTTTCAGTGCTTTCACAGACAGCAGTACTGTTTATATTCCAGAATGTACTAGGAGGGATGCTGTTACTTCTGCTAAAATACAGTACAATATTCCAGGCAAAGAGCCCAAATCTCAATCTGGACCACGCTAAATAATGATTCTTCTTATAACCTTCTATTTTAATCACACTAACACAGGCTGGGTGAAATATTTCTAAATAAGAAAAAAATTACAGCAGCAAAGCATGCAAACATTTAAAAGGCCATCATTAGCATTCTTACAAGAGGGCTTATTTGGTGTTGAAGCTGCTGCAGCCTCTTTTTTGCCCACAAGGTAGCAGCACTAGAACTATGAATGAGCAAGAGGCTTGTGAGCTCGTCTCACCAAAATTCAGAAAGGCTGCCTGGTTTATTTACTTTTTAGTCTTTAGGAGTCTGCAGCTTAGAATGAGAGGAAAAGCTTCTTAAACACCAGGAGTGGGTGCAAACAGCAATTAAAATAATAACATCTACATTTACATTTTACTTTGACAGACCTGTCTTCTACTGAAAAAGCACATCCGGAGACTTGAAACAGTCAGCAAAACTAAAATGCTGTGTATACAAATATATTTGAGTGAATATGTGTGTGTGCATTGAATACAGTAGAAATCCTGTCTTGTTATTGTATATAGCAAAAATCTTGTGAACGATTAGGAGTTTCTTTCTGCTTCCCCTTAACTCTCCTGGTTTCACCACTTTTCCCCATGCTTTTTGCTGCATTTATTGATTGTCATTGTCCAAAAATAATCCTATCATAAAGAAGGAACCCCTTTGCCAGGACATAGTAACTGCCAGGGGGAGGTGACCTCCTGCCCTGCATTCATTCTGCCCTACGTGAACAATCGTGTAACCCACATCCTAGTACATATATTACATATAGGGTAATGATTTGGGTTGGGTTAGATGTCCACTTCTGAGGCAGATCTCCCAATCGTCCCAGCTCAGCAAGCTTTGCTTCACCCCATGGAGCAGGCTTGGCGCACATGAGTCGCACTTGGGGAAGATCCATTCGAGAAGCCCAGCCAAGACACTGCAGCCGCACATGAGTGCGCAGCCCCTGCCATCAGACTGGAGCCTGTCAAAAGTTGACCCAGGGCACAGCGTGGGTGTCGTGGCTTCAGCACCAGCTCTTTTTCCTACAGACACACACCTTTCGGTCCCTGATGCTTGCTGGTGTACACATAACCTTAGTGGCCTAGATGGAAAGTTAGAAGGGAAATTTTTGATAAGCTCACAAGTGCTAACACAGAACAGGGGCAGAAATGATGGAAGAACGCACCATGTCACCCAGATGAAGGGTGTTTTAAAATGTGAAATTGCAGACTTCCCACAACTATATTTTAGGCAATATTTACTGGAGTGACCAATCTGTGGAGTTTAGAAGGGGCACTTTGCCATTTGCAGCTGGAAACAGTAAAACTCTTTAAAATACTTTAATATGCTCTGAAATTGCATATGAATAGGTAAGCTGAACACACACCCCCCACTTCTCATTAAATAGAAGAAAATACGTTGGGTGATGTGGAATACATGTGTACATACACACACACACATATATATATGTTTACAAAGAGTTTAAATCTTTGAGTTTTGACTCCGAAGGAATAGATACAATATACTTAAAACATACATTTATACACACATAATCTTATGGGGTTTTATGACTATTCATATATTTTTCCTCCTTGGAGTATACCCAGGCACTCCCAGGATCATTTCTCTTTATGAAGTAACCAGGCAGCGCTGTGGAATTACGTCTAATGTAACCTTGGCTATTTATTCTTATTGTTGTCAACATAACATACACGAAGTCTTTTGTCCTGCCAACTCTCTCCTCTTACATCAAGAAGATTGAATCATGTACCTTGGCCTCAAAAATTAACGTATCTTAAAAAGTTAACATAGCTTGTATAAATATATTTGATAATGTCCTTGAGCTTCCTGGTGAGATGAAGACAAACGCAAAGAAGTTGGAACAGAATGTACATTTTTTTTTTTAAACGCCATGGCATCAGTGACCGTTTGTACTTAGCTGAAATTGCAGCACTGGATCCTATCAACACACTAAATAAATAAACAGGTGGGTGTGTGCTGTTGAACTAATGAAGTCAGGTTTCTTATCAGGTTATATCTTGTAGTTAATCCCCTCACATCTAATAAGATCTAAGTTCTGCTTTAGCTTTTCCTGTATTTGCAAATTATTTTTCTCCTGTATGGATTCTCAGTCGTGTAACAAGGGGTGAGCAATCTTCCCCATAGTGGGGGCACTAATTCGGGTCTTTCTCTTTTAAAAGATCAACAAATTCAAAGAAACTTGTCAGAAGTTAATTTTTCTGTTGAGTTTGACTGAGATTGGCCAAAGATTCAAAAATACTGCAGAGGATGCAGAGGTATACTTACACTTGCACACACACAGACATGAAAACAGCGCAGCTACAATAACTGTTCTCCTCTGGGAAATATGCCAAGCAGTATATCTGTATTTGAAGAAAACAGAAGAGGTCACTGTGCTATTACCCATCTCCTATTAACTCCAATTTATTAATTTTTCATTAAGGACACCAGACAATTGTTCAGGGCAAGAGCAGCAGAAAATGTTGACAAGTCTGACAGTGAATGTTTCTCCTCCCTTTGAGGTAAGATATAATTTTGTTTATTTTTATAGCAAAAGATCCAGGAGAGTTCAATACAACTTGACAGAACGGTAGGATTTCTGGCATGCTGGTTGCAAGTCTGGTCAAAGGTATTTAAGCTTTCACAATATTTGGTGATTTATTAACAATGTTTGATTATACGCTTACTAGACAACTGCTGAAGTAATAAGTATGAAATGTATCTAACACAATAAAAGTTTCTGTATTTGTTACAAGCAGTAGATTAATCTCTAGTTGGGGGGGCATTTCAGAAAGAACAGCACACAACAAGAGAAAATTTACAGAAGAATTACAGCTAAAGAATTTTATGGCAATTGTTAAACACCAATGCCTTCCATACAGAAATGAAAACACCAGTAAATTAAGCTACAACTTGGCTGGAAATAGCATACATCCATTGCAGTGTAATGGTTCTCTCACCCATTGAACACAATTGCTCAATAATAAGCTAACTTTTCTAATATGACACAAGAATACTGTCCAAGTTCAAAATTTCCCAAAAGATCAGTTAAAACTACATGGCCTGGTTTTACCCACATAGTGCTGTAAGGAGGCCGGTGCCTTGTGCAGGTGTGTCAGCGTTTCAGCTCTTGTGTGCTCAGCTCATCCCTGAACATCTGCCTGGGGCCAGGGGTGGAGGAAGGCAGGATGTTCATAGAATCATTTCAGTTGGAAGAGACACAAATTTCAAGTCCAACCATTAACCTAAGACTGGCACTAAACCATGTCCCTAAGAACCTCATCGATGCGTCTTTTAAACACCTCCAGGGATGGTGATTCACAGGGTCTTACCACCCCAGAGCTGCTGACCTGCACAAAACCTGTTGGAACCTCAGTATCTTGACATCTTTCTTCTGTCTAAATTGGCTGAAATTAAGCTACAGGTTCAGGAGCTATTATTCAGTGGAGAAAGTGTCATGGCATAGCCTGAGAAGGACAGCACACAGACAACCTGGGGACATAAGCTTTGTCTTCTCAGGAACTAAGAATAAAAATACACCAAAAATACTAAAAATACATGAGGCTAACCATTGGTGGTGCTCTGGACTTGCATGTATTTTAGACTTTGGGTACTAAGTTTCTTTTGAACTAGGAAAAAATCCACATGCAGAAGAACAGCACTTTTCTGAAAACAGTTTCTTTCAGGTTTTTAGAATATATGTCAGATTTGGGCAAATGTAATTGTGCCAAATCTAGGTAAACTTGCTTTTACTTCCCCAGCTTGGAAAAAAGCTGTTGTGTTCTGGCACGTTTCTACATGCATGCAATAATTCTATACTTCTGCACTGCTCTGCCTGGGTAAAATGACCACAGCTGAAAGCAAATAAGGAGTTTGGGACCAGACAGTGACCTGATTTTCACCATTACTACATGTCCACACAGTTGTAGACAGCAGTTCTCCTGGGCCGTTATTTCTGAAAACAGGGCACTAGTCTGAGGCCTGCAGCCTGAGACAGTCACTTTGGAAAACTCTTTGGGTTTTGCATCCATAATCATTCATTTCAGCTTCGTGCTGTGTTTGCCCTCCGATTCATTCTCTTTTAAAAATCTTTTCCTGTTTTAGTTGGCTTGTAGAAGGAGTTTTGGCACATAATATTGAGAAGAGAAAGTAAAAATAAAGGTTCTCCAACAAATATTTATTACTGTTCCTGAACATGTGGAATACCATCAGCATGGAGATTCATGTAGCCCTGTTCCATTTTAAAACACTGATGGATTACATAACTCACAACAATTACTTATAGTGAAATTCATTCTTTAAAATAATCATATTTTATTAAAGTTTCCATAAAATTGAACATATTACCATCCTCAGTTTAAAAACCGCAAATTGAAAACATATGAACAGATTATACTTTTTTTTTTCTTTGGTAACTAGGGGAACTACAGAATACTGAAACTGCTTTTGTTTTTCCATCTTAAATTTCTGCCTTTCCCTCAGGTTGTAGTTTGGTCTCAGGTAAGGCTAGTTTCATCCTCAGATTCTTAGTGGAGAACTAGTTAGCAGCCGTAGTTATTTTAAAGGAAGTCTTTGATGGTAAATAGACATCAGACCGATTTACATTTGCTAATTTACAGTAAAACAGAAAATTCTTGAGTTCTTGGTACCTGTTTCAAGTACCTTTTTTTTTTAACAGCATTTTGTTCACTTTTTAAAGGTAATTAGGATTTTTTTAAGAATGACATTGTGTTCCTTTGTTTCTGAGGAAAATTCCAATTGTTGAAAAGCAGTTTCTTTCTTTGCACAGATATAGCGGTTTCCTTAATGGTTTCCTTAAGCCCTCACATAGAAGACTATGAGTTTTATGCTTTTAAATTCTGGCAGGATGTTGTGCATGGGCACCCTCCAGGAGCCTTCAGGAGGACAAGTGGGCACAGCACGTTGGCTGTGATGATCCTTCTTCCATTCAAGGCCAGAAACAAGAAACACGGGAGGCAGATGCAGAACTAAATAGTCATAAGGAGAAAGAGTCTTGTGTCACTGTTAAAAGTGATGTCTCAGATGGGACATGTGCAATACCTCCTGCACCCTGTTAACCGCAAGTTGCTCCATGACTTTAGGCAATACAGAATGGTCTTGGGTCAAACCAGCTTTGGGCCCTTCGATGGCTAAAATGGCAATGAAGCTTTTGTGCCAGGACTGCGCTTCCTCCTGGGAACTGGGTGGGGGTTCTCCATGATTTTGCAGCTTCAGGTGTCCACTAAGACAGCGGAAATAGCGTTTCTCTAGGGCCTAGAAGTAGCAAAGGTCAAGTTAGAGAATACAAGTAGCCAACAGACTAAAGAGAGACACATAAACAGGTAAATCTGCACTTGACCAGCATATTGGAGCAAAGTCTGCAGCAGGTGCTAGCGGCGCCCCGCAGCAGCGCCATCCGGTGGGATTCCCAGAGCTGCAGCCCACCCGGGGTGACAGACAGAGACCGCGGGTCCGGCCGCTCTGGGGCTGCCAGTCTGGCAGGGCAGAGTAGGCCCGGCCCGGCCCAGCGCCCTCCCTCCACAGGGTAGCAGCCCTTCACCGGGCCGGTGTCTCTGGTGGAGGCCCGTCCCCCTCGATCCGGGTATCGCCGCCCTGGGGCGGCCCNGGGGCGGCCGGGGCTGGGGCGGGCTGCGGGACGGGCGGTCCCCCGCGGGGAGGGGACCGCGGGGCTCCGGCAGCCCTTAGCGCGGTGGGGCTGGGGGGCGGCGGGACATCCCTCCAGGCGGCACGGGCTGCGCCGAGGCCTGACAGCTGGGTTTCCGCCGCGCCGCAGTTGCGGAAAATCCGATTATAGGAGTTTCTCGCGTTAGAACAAAAAAAAATCCCCCAGAGCAGAGAAGGTTAAAAGTGAAGGCTGCACACGTACCGATGCAGAAGTGTGTGTCCCTCATGCCCCCACCCCCCCCAAACCCACAGCCGTCTTGTTTTTACTGTCATAGCACATAGCCTTTTATTGCAGAATCTGCCAGAGTTGTAACTTTCTGTCTGCAGCACGCGCCAGTTATTCTAGCCTTATACTTTTGTGACTTAAAAGCAAAGTAATTTGGGTAGAATAGGAAAAACATCTCTGACTGTTATTGTTTTCTCACAATTTTAGGAGAGTGCAGAAATGTCTCCCTTCGAAAATAAAGGACTAATACTGGGCATAATGGCAGGGACTGCTGGAATAAGCCTGATGCTGATTTGGTACCGTAAGAGCCGAAAACCCAGTGCTGCTGTGCATCTACCTGTGTTCCTAGATGTAGGTAACAGGCTTAATTCTGTGGGCTTGCAAAATGAAGCTCCTAATGAGCAAGGGGTAGTAATGGTTTTACACGGAAGGCAACTGCAGATACTAGAAAAACTGAATGGCTTGCTAGAAAGTGTGGATGAACTGAAGAGAGAGGTGAAATTTCTGAAAGAAGCTATTCCAAAGCTTGAAGAGCTTGTTCGAAATGAGCTTCAAGGGAAGGGAGATGTTCAGAGAGTTAGCCCATCACACAGAGCAACGAAGCGGAGAAAACCTGAGACAGCTTCTGGTGCAACAGAAACTACCAGCTCGGAGGAGGCTGAGAGTGAAGGAGGGTGAGTCAATAGTTTGTATATACTACAGTGCACATACAGTGCAAATTGCATCACTACCTATGTGAAACTTTGTATCGTAAACAGGATCCCTTTTAAAGATTTATGTATATTTTATGTTTCTCTCTATTCGGGGGAAGAAAATAAGATTCAGATTAGTAATTTTTATACCGGAGAAAACTCTGGATGACTATCTCTGAATTTGCAGTACAGCTGAACTTGGGTCAACACCAAGTGTAACAGAGATTTTTAAGGATGGGTTTGGTAACAATCTGATACGGTATTGCTACATAGCTGTGCAAAGAGAAGCCAAGTTCACAATAATGATGTGATTTTAAAGGTGCTTCTAGTAAGAAACTACTCTTGTGTCTGTAAGAAGGTTTGTCCAAACTGTACAAATGCTCTTACGCTTTTTGTGATATTTGTCTTCTGTGGGCCTTTAAGATGAGTAATTACAGTGTTCTGCATAAAGGCGTTACGTGCTATGAAAGCTATGTCCAAATGCAACACGTGTATGAATGGCAGTATGTTTATGTGTATTTGCTGTTGTAGATGCTTTCTGGTGTCTTAAAAAGCAATCATGAGGAATTTAGGGTACTGACTCAGTGACAAAGAAAGTTCCTAGTTTTGAGCACATCTTGTAGTCCCATTCTTGTTAATGGGATCTTTTATATGTGTGACTTGAGGAAAGTGCTGAAGGATCATATGTACCTGGAGTCCAGGATAAGGACTATAGTTTTATGTTTTCATATGTTACCTAATTTATCTTCTAGTAGTAATCTTAAAATGGTGATGACATTGCTCTCCTATAATTTCCACTTTGTTTTGATATAATCAGATTTAGATACTTACATGCAATTTAATAAGGGTATGTTTATAGCACTGAGTTTTTTGAACCATCTCCTCAATGTGTTATACATATCTGTGTAGGCAGCCTTATGTCTGTAAATTGCTTATCTTAAGTAATTTTTTTTCTTTAATATTTCTGTAATATTCTGAAGACAGGAACGTGCTTCATGTAATAGTTAATGGAATTCTATTTTTTTTAAGAGTTTCTCCAAATTTATTTTCAGTTAATGAGGCAGAATTTCTTGTTGTGTTACCTCCCAACCCACATGCTTCACAAGTTTTACATTTTGACACCGTGTTTTGAGACCTGTCAGTTCTATTATGAACCAGTTATTTATTTTAACTATTCAGTATTGGCAGGGGTATTCAAAGATGTTCCCGGTTCGTATCATGTAGAAACATTTCAGTTCTATTAGTTTCTCAGATTGTTTTATTCGTTAGTTGGTTTGCAGAGGCCTTTATGTTATGCATGGAATATTTGGAGATGTAGATAAGGCTAAAGGACCAGTTTATGGATAATCAGGTTCACAGATTATATAGGGGCTATTCCACACCTAGCATTTGAGAAGATTGCGTTTTCTGGTCAGGAGAGATGCATTACTGTTTGGGAACTAGCCAAGGAAACTTGTCTGTTCAGGTTCTTCTGTGTGATGAAGAAGCTGATAAAATGATCTAATACAAGTGATTAGAGTGTGCAAGAGATTTGAATGTGTCCTTAAGAGAGGTCTTCTCTGACAAGTATTTGTGTGTAGTCAGAGGAAGGAAGATAATTCAAGGTTATAGACAGTGTTAGTCATTTGGATATGTGCTTTTCCCATGCTATTTTAATCTCTTGAAAAGAGGTGGTTTTTTTCCTACTAACACCTTGTACTTGTGCCTCTTTTGCATATCTTATCTAAATTTAATATAATTTTATTTCATTTAAGTAGTTTTCTTTTTGTATTGTTTTTCTTCCTCTTGCAAATGGAAATAGGTTGTTAATCCTAATGTGTGTACAGTTGCAATGTATATAGTTTTTTCTGAGGTCTTATGTAATTTTATGACAGTGGTGCTTGTTCTGTTAGAATTTGCCTTGAGAGACAATAACAACACAGGTATTTCTTTCCAGTTAATGTGCATCACTGCTTCATGTGCTGTAGGTGTAACACCATGTGCATTGTTTTACACTGTTCCTGGCAAAATCATGGAGAAGATTGTTCTGGGAGTTATTGAAAAACATCTGAAGGACATTGGAGTCATTGGTCCCTGCCAGCACAGGTTCATGAGGGGAAAGTCTTGCTTGACCAACATAATTTCTTTCTACAACAAGGTTACCCACCTAGCTGACCAAGGGAAGCCTGTCGACGTGATCTCTTTGGATTTCAGTAAAGCCTTTGATGCTGCCTGTCACAGTATCCTCCTGGACAAGATGTCCAGCATACAGCTGGAGAAACACACAATGCAGGGGTTGAGCATTTGGCTGACGGTCTGGGTGCAAAGGGTTCTAGTAAATGCGGTTATGTCGGGCTGGCGACCAGTCACTAGTGGGGTTCCACAGGGATCCATCTTAGGGCCAGCACTCTTCGATGTCTTTATAAATGACTTAGACTCAGGACTTGAAGGCTTGCTTAGTAAGTTTGCCAATGACACAATACTGGGGGGAGCTGTCGGCACTCTTAAGGGCAGAGGCCCTGCAGAGCGATCTGGACAAATTTGAGAACTGGGCAATCACCAACCGCATGAAGTTCAACAAGAGCAAGTGCTGGATTTTGCACCTGGGACACGGCGATGCTGGCTGTACACACAGACTGGGGGATGAGAGGCTGGAAATCAGCTCTGTGGAGAAGGATCTGGGGGTTCTGGCTGATGGCAAGTTGAACATGAGCCAACAGTGTGCCCTGGCAGCCAAGAGGGACAGCTGTGTCCTGGGTGCATCAAGCCCAGCATTGCCAGAGGGCGAGGGAGGTGACTGTCCCACTCTGCTCTGCACTGGTGCGGCCTCACCTGGAGCACTGTGTGCAGGCCTGGGCGCCACAGGATAAGAAAGATACTAAGCTACTAGAAAGTGTCCAGAAGAGGGCTATGAAGTTGGTGAGGGGGTTGGAGAGGAAGCCGTATCAGGAGTGGCTAAAGTCACTTGGTTTGTTCAGTCTGGAGTATTTTCGTTATCTAGAAGATAGGTTTTTGCTTGTGTTAAGCAGTTCTGGTTTTAACTGACAAATGGGTAGATGCTGGGAATTGACAGATGAGGTAATCTTAAGAGTTTTATGGACTTGTGCTGGGTGACTACATTGGTTTTAGATTTATAAACTTCTTTCAGAAAAGCATTTAATACTACCTGTTTTTTCCATAAAATATTTGAAGCTGAAAGTCTCTGATATGTTCCTCACTGCTTTCATCTGCTCTGGTCATATTCTCAATGTCACTGTTGGTATTCAGCCTTGGGAAGAGAACCTTTCTGGTTTGCCTTTCAAAAATTATGTATGTCTGTAAGTGGAAAAATACCACATGCTTTTTAATAAATGTGTTCTATTTTTACCTAATAACAGCCTGAATGGAAGGCACATTGAATGGATGAGACATTGAATGCTAAAGAGCCTACCGTTTCTAGTCTGCGCTTTTCTGTATTCTGTTCTTAATAGTTTGTTTCAGTTTCCATCATTTACTAGTGAAAATCTCAATCTTTAACATTTCAGAAGGTGTAACAAGCACTCGTTCATTTACAAATACAATAAATTTTGTCTAGATGATCACCTGGGGTGGCGAGTGTCAGCTGATTCTCCTCTTTGTGATTTTAAAGCTGTTTCCTCCCTGATACAGCAGTGATGAACCGTTGACATCGGTGTCGTGTTTGGCGTCAGCCTTCAGCTGGCCTGGCATCCAAACTTTGCAAATTACATTTAGCATCAGTCACCAGAAAGATTTACTACAGTAAATACATGCCTGACAGATGTTTTATTTATAATTTTTCCTTGAAATACTTTAAATATTCAGCAGGAAGAAACATTTCCCTGACCTGCTTCTGAATATCACTTCACTTACCATTTCTTCATTTATTTTTGCTGCACATTTCTTTTCAATGCAGCCCTCGGTTGACCTAAGAATCTGGTTTGCCAAACTTTTCCTCGAAGGCCACTTGTCATTACTGCTGGATACACACTCTGCTGGTGCAAATTTGATCCAGATCAATTTGTGACATAAAATCACCTTTCTACTGAATTAGCTGGAGCGGATGAGACTGTGTTTGTGTCAGCTTGTGATTTTTTTAAGTTGGCAGGGAAACAAGAGATGATATTTGATCTGTGTAAAAGCTGAAGTGTTGCGAATAGGTGATACCTGGTTAGGCCCAGTGTCTGCCAATTTACAGGCAAGCCAGTGCAATTTTTGGACCAGCAAAGCAAGTTTATACCACAGTGGTGTTTTATACCTTGTAGCTCAGATTTTTCTTAATGTAGTACTAGGTGCTTGGACTTACTCAGCAGCTTAACCACAGTGGGGTGAGTGTCCAGCACAGTTCCCATTCGTTCTTTGAACTTTGAACAGTCCTTTGTGATCCGAGTCCTGTTGATTGATCGTTGCTCCTCACATTCTTACCAACTGTGTTTCTGTTTTAAATAAATTCTGTTGGTAATAAGCATGAAAACAAGTTGGCACTGACTGTAGACATTTTTTAAGTTCTTCCATTTTATCAAATATTGGTGAATGTGCTTGTAAAGTGTAAATACTCAGTTTTCTATTTATCATCTGTTAAAACCTCATGCACAGAAGTACTAGGTAAAATCACAAATGTCAATATTGTTATAGGAAATATTTGTGGAACAAACCATGATAACTCTTCCTTGTTTTTTGTTAATTTTCCTTTTGGATTAGTGTCATCAGTCCTTAGACTCTTGGAGTTTTTAAACTGTGTTAAAAAGAATCTCCATTCTGTTTGTGTTAGTACTGTGTTTGTGTTTTCGTGTTTTCTTTGTTTGCTTTTGTTTGGTTTAGTTTTTTGTTTTGTGTTTGTTTGTTGTAGGTTTTTTTATAATATTGCGCTTCATAATGTGCTTTTGTAGTAGATGAATAAGCCTGCTAGCTGCTTTGTTGAAGTCAGTTATCAAGATCTTATCGTAGTTTGATATCAATAATATCGTTACACTCATATTTTGTCCTTAAGTAGATAGAAGGGCTTCCTATCTTGTAATAAAACTTGTTTCAGTTCAAAGTGTTAAAGTACAGCTTACCCATGTTGTTAGGAAAAACCCTAGCTGTTTAGTTTTTAACAGTCTATATTGCCTTCTTAACATGCTATGCTTCATGCTTAAAACATTGCAGCTATGATAAGGATCGAACAGAGAGCTAGTAAGAAAATGAGTGTCCTCAGAAACAAAATAGACAAACATTATTTATGCCTAGCTTGCCACAATATTTGAAGTGATACTTAGTGTTTTATACTTGATTAAATTACCTTGCTGTCATTTTACCCCTGTGACTCCTGAGCAGGAAAAATTTAGAAGAATGCTGATGCGTGTCAGGGTAACTAGCATGCCCGGTCTTAAGCACTAACTTGGCGCTCCCTTCGACATTTTGATAGCGGGACATTTAATTTCACGCCTTCCCATGAAAACCACTAATCACTTCAAATGAAACTTGGAGAAGATTTTAAACATTTTGGGTTTTTTATCTGAGAATGCCATTCTTCTCTGTTGGTTGTGCATAAACTCCTGCATCTTAGTGTAGCTCAGTGTCTTCTCATCTATGTCAGCAGGTACAGGGCTGTGTGGTTTGTTACAGTCCCTAGGAATTACTGGCATTACCTTATTTAGGTTGGTAATTGCACAAACCTTCAGTGCATGTCTTTTAATTGGGGGGGCTGAGGGGGATTGTATCCAAACTACGTGTGGCAAGATACTTTCCAAACATACTTCACATCATAGGATTTCATATTGGAGCTAAAAGACTGTCCCCCTCCCACCAAACCCCTTTCACTTTTGGTCGAGTTAGCGCTCTCACAAATGCAGCCTGTGTATGATGTAACTCTGCACCCACTTCAAAATAACTATGGAAGAACAAGATAGTCTGTTTCTAAAGATGCTTCGGAAAACCAAAATACATCTTTGGTGACTTACAGAAAAAGATTCTGCAGGATAGAACATAGGATGTGTCATCAACTTCAGCATCATCAAGATTATGTAAAAGAGATCTCTAGGAATATATGAAGTTTTCCATCTCTGCTCTGTGTTGTTCTTCAGTTTGAACATGTACACATGGTTTATTTAAGTATTGTTTTATCCAAACATATTTTTGACTCCTCTTTCCCATATTACTGGGTTAATTTTGCAGTGAAACTGTCACACCACATCTAGCACTTTTGTAGCCTGATAAGCAGTTGTACTTGTTCATTTACAGGCTGTAAGTGTATCTGCTCATGTTTTAGTTCTGGTCCCTTCTGAAAGCAAACTATTGAAAACAGAATATTTAAAAGCCATCATTAACTTGCATTTATATTGCTAATGTTCTGTACTGGTTACATTTCTGGAAAAAAATTATATATTTTGACTGTCATGGCCTACTTTGATTATTCAGTTGCTTAATGTGTATAGTACATTTCATACTTTTTCTGCACAGTTACCATTTAAAAAAATCTCTGAACCTGATGGCTAATACTTCTACATTATTATTTCTCATCAGAGCAATATTTTCAGAAGTGGAAATGCAGAAGATTAGGTCTTTCTGTCAATTTTTAGTACATAAGCAAAAAGCTACATTTTAAAAATAATGCCATTTGGCTGCTCCTCTGTGAAACCGGAGGACCCTAATGTATGCTCAGCACTTTGGACAATGAGGCCACCTGCTTATCTCTGCAGGGTATTTATGGCTTTTGTAGATATTTCTTTGTCCTTGATTGCCTTGTGCTGAGTACTTGCGCACAAAGCATAAGGAATTAATAGAAGTTTTTTTTCCTGGTTTCAGATATTCTGACCTTCAGAGTGTTCAAAAGAAATAAGTAAAGGAATTGGTAATGGTGCTGTTGTTTATACCTAGATCTTAAAAGTGTTTAACAAAGCTTGTGTAAGTGATTCTTATAGTACTATAAGTTTTGGTTAGCAAGCTCGTTCCCATTTCAAAAATTAGGGAAATTGAAGTAAAGCGTTGAAGAGGCCTTTTCAGGGTTACAGAACATGTCTTAATACACGTTAATGATTTAAGGTGTTCTGCATTTGAAACACAAGGATACATGTGTTTCTAATATGTATCTGCATTTTTTTAATGCAGTATTAGGCAGCAGGACAGTGTAATTACTTGTCTGTTATGTTTGGAATATGACTGTGCTGTCCCTTTGAAGATGAAGGTTTTGTAATAATAATCATCATCTTGATAACATGAATAAAAAGTCCTTTAATGTTGGACAACTGGAAGAAATTGTCCTCCAAACTTTTTTGTATTTGAATTTAACAATGCTTTACCAATATTTTTAGAATAGTTATTATTTTCTGTCATTTTAGTTATCTTACAGCTCATACTGATTCTGAAGGAGACTCTGAGGAAGAAAAGGGATGTATGAAATCACCCGATGCCACTGTGAAATTGGAAGAAGAACAAGAGTTATTTGATCTTTTACAGCAGGTGGACAATTTGCACAAGGGTTCAGAGGATGATAAAAAGGAGGGCTTCAGACTGCTGCTTGAGAAAGATGAGAAGGTATTAATGGGTAAACTTAATATTAGGTTGCTATTAACTTATGATTTATGTTGCTTTTGAGAGCTTCCTTAATCCGAGCATTAAAATGTAGACAGGAATGGAAGATGAAATTTCATGCATATTTTTAAAATACAGTGTAAAATAAATATTTCAAGGTAGTGCTAATATTTGTGTTGGGTAAGCATAGAAGTTTTATTATTTTATATCCCATCCAGGCTCAATAACTTCGAGGCTTTGTTTGATGTATCATGTTTCCCCGAAAATAAGACCTATCCGAAAAATAAGCCCTAGTATGATTTTTCAGGATTTTTGAGGGTGTCTGAAATATAAGCCTTACTCCAAAAATAAGCCCTAGTTACAGTTCATAACAAAAAGTCAATTTAAATAGTGTCCAGGCAGCTATACATGTAAAAAAAAATACGCATCTTTTGGAACAAAAATGAATTTAAGACCCTGTCTTATTGTTGGGGAAACAGAGTATGTATCCTTGCATGCGACAAAGAAAGATCATGGGCTTTTTTCTATGTAAAGGATACTTTTGCTGGTTTTAGAATAGTCTGTGTGAGAAAGTCCTGTGGAATTAAGTATTATAGTAACCAGACCAAGTGTTCTCAAGAAATCAAACTGTGAGCCTGTGGTCTGCTTATACCTTTCTGGTATACTTAATGTGGATTTTTCCTTTGGCTTTACTGCGCATGTATGTAACTCCAGATAAAATTTCAAAGTGATTTGATGTGTGATGCTTAATTCAGTATATCCGTTTCTTCTGGTGTGGTAAACAATAGTTCTGATTGTAATTTCATTCACATATTGAAATACCCAGGAAGGTATATGAAATACTGAGTGAATGTGGTGCTTATGGCATACCTAAAGAAAGTATACATCACATCATTCAGGGATCTGTATTGCTTTACTGGATTACTTTTTTTTTTTTTTTAATAATAAAAGAATTTTAAAACTGATTTATGAAATAAAATCTCTTTAGACAGGCCAGGGTATTTCCAAAAGCTGTCTTCTCTTTTGGTCATGAAAGGCTGGTCATCTAGTTCTCACATAAACTAAAAGTAGTATGGAAGGATGCAAAATAACCAAAGATTTATGACATGTTATGATAACCTCCTTTAAGCATTATGAAAGGAAACTGTTTAAATCACATTCTGATCAGTTTAATTACCCAGCTGTTCTCTAATTTCAGTATGAAAACTGTGTGGACTTTCTTTGGAGACTTGCACGCGCTTATGGAGATCTCTTTGAGATGACTACTGATGCTGAGGAGAAAAGGAAATATGTTTCTGATGGTAAGCCGAGGAAAAAATGTTTATATAGAATGCCATCTGAATGTAGTGAAACATGCTTTGAAATTTGTTTAAGTTTTCCAATCCAAGGAATTTCCAATACAATAAATGAGAGCATTTGTACTTTAATAATAATGTTTTGCACGTTAAACTGCCACAGTATACAACTTCAGTTCATTCTTTCCTCACTGGAAAGATCCAAAATTGGCAAAGACGTAGTATCATGTGTCACAGTTGAAGGCTGTTGACGCTGGATGGTGCCTTAAAATACTGTATTTTATTGACAATTAGATAGATACAGAATGTGAAAGAAGACAGATGCTCTCTTTGAGAGAGTGAGAGAAATAAATAAATACCAAGGTGAAGTAATGGTTTGTTTTTCTGCTTTCCTGTGGCAAAGGAGTGCTCCTGCATATCAGTAGCCACTTTTGTGATGATGGTGGGCATGAAACTTTGTGAATCTGGAAGAAACTGTTGACCAGAACCAGAAGTAATGTGTGGCAATTGATCTTGCTTCCAGGAATCTCCCGCCATGTGTCTTGTCTGACACTTTAACCTCAACGAGGTTCTGACTTTCTTCTTCACAGCACTTCTTCTTTGTTGCTTTTAAAAGCATTTCTTTTTCTTTTGCTATCTGGATGCATATTGGCTAGCAGTACAGTTTACATTCCCCTTTGCTTTTTAGGGACTTCTGTTTATTACAATAAAACCTTAATCTTTTCTACCGGTGTCACTCTCCTTCAGTCAACACACCGTTCTTACAATAATCCTTTTTGCCTTTAGCTGGGAATGTCTCTCACAGTATCACAGTATGCTAGGGATTGGAAGGGACCTCAAAAGATGATCCAGTCCAATTCCGCTGCCGGAGCAGGAACACCTAGGTGAGGTTACACAGGAAGGTGTTCAGGCGGGTTTTGAATGTCTCCAGTGAAGGAGACTCCACAACCTCCCTGGGCAGCCTGTTCCAGTGCTCTGGCACCCTCACTGAGAAGAAGTTTCTTCTCAAATTTAAGTGGAACCTCTTGTGTTCCAGCTTGATTCCATTACCCCTTGTCGTATCGTTGTTTGCCACTGAGAAGAGCCTGGCTCCATCCTCGTGACACTCCCCCTTTATATATTTATAAACACTAATAAGATCACCCTTCAGTCTCCTCTTCTTTAAGCTAAAGAGACCCAGCTCCCTCAGCCTTTCCTCATAAGGGAGGTGCTCCGCTGCCTTAGTCATCTTAGTTGCCCTGCACTGGACTCTCTCCAGCAGTTCCCTGTCCTTCTGAACTGAGAGGCCCAGAACTGGACACAATATTCCAGATGTGGTCTCACCAGGGCAGAGCAGAGGGAGAGGAGAACCTCTCCTGACCTACCAACCACCCCGCTTCTGATACACTCCAGGATGCCATTGGCCTTCTTGGCCACAAGAGCACAGTGCTGGCTCATGGTCATCCTGCTGTCCACCAGGACCCCCAGGTCCCTTTCCCCTACACTGCTCTCTAGTCTCTTTGCTTTGTTTCTCCATTGCCTCTCCCTTTTCACCAAGTTCAGGTTTTATAAGTGTATTCCGAGTTCGGGTTATTTTGTCTTTTGTGACTCTTTTCCCATTCTCTACTTTTTGTTCTGTCAGCAATGACATCACTGACAAAGCAGTTTTGGCTGCCGTTTATCATCCTTAAAGGCAGTGTTGTGCCTTTGTTCTGTCATTACATATTCCATAGCTAACCTCAGCTTGTCCAAGGTCCTTGTCCCTCTTTGTTTGTCATCTAAATATTCATGAAGTACATCTTAACTACTTAATTGATACAGTCTTTACTTTAGTGGACCTTGACTTTGTATGGAAGTCACGCAGAGCAGTGAGGATTATGCCACAAGCTAAATTACAACAGTAAACTGTTGTTGGATCTTTTGCGAGTAACTACATGTAGCCTCAGTTGGTGAAAGACAATGGTATAGTGAAAGACAGGGAGCGATAAAGAATGATGGAATAAAATTTGGTTTAGGTGTTGAGTAACCAGCCCAGTTTGGCACATTCTCATGAAGTGGTGGGTGGCAGCAGCAGCCTTTTTCATCTCAGTTTTTATAAGTCATGCTGAGGGGTTGAGACTGTGGGGGAGCTGGCAACAGTTTCATGGTTTTTTTTCATTCCACTAGGTTGAATGACTGTATGTGCTGTTCTTTGTTTTTATGAAGTTAACTTGCAGTACAGAAATGTCAGTGTGGCTTAATTGGTTGCAGCTGAGGCTTTGCAAACAGCAAGCGTCTCATGTGAACTTCTCACTGGGAACATGGGTTTGATCAAATCACCTACTGTCATCTTTTTTCAGTTAAAAGTAGAACTTAATGGAAGTCTTTGTGCTGGACGGGAATGTCAACTAGTTCTTTCCTCTACCCAAGGCAGGAAACAGCTTTGCTGGTTCTTCTAGCAGGTGCTTCTCCAACCTGCCTTGCAGACAACATGGTTTCCTTTGGCAGTTCAGTCCAGTCCTTCACTGATTTATCTGCATCTGAACTCGATTTTAAGAGAAAATACTAAAATTGCACCCATATATACATATGCATATGTTTATATATGTATGTATGGGTATGTAAATGATATAAAGCCAGGATGCTACATTGTCCATCTAAATGTCTACAAGAGAAAGAAGCAATTTCTTCTTTGCAGCTAGGGGATGTCAGGTTGCTTTATCCTTGGGAGTTGCCGAAAATGTGGAAGAGTACAATAAGTCTTTTAATGTATTGTATTCCATTTACAGGAAAGATTAAAGCTGAAAAGGCTGTTCAGCTGGATGCCAGGAGTGCCGAGAGTCACCAGTGGTAAGTTTGAGAAAGTGTGCAGTTTTAGATTGTTATATGTATTTATCAACTCCAACAGAAAAACGAGCTGTCTTTGGCTTTGAGTAGTGCCCAGAACAAGCAACATCATGCTGCAGTTTCACATCAATTTTGTAAATATTTTCATTGTTTTATGGAACTCAATTATCATCAGTTGCAGCCAAAAATTACATTGAAATATTCTGTGAAGCATTTACTATAGCATGTGAAACAACTCAATAACCAAACTTCAGTACATATCGTGAAATGTAGAAGGGAGTATTTGTGTAAAGCAGTAAATTATTTCTCAGAGAAGTCATAGCTTTCCATTTACCTTCTCTTTCAACACTTTGCGAAATAGTGTCATTTGACCTCGTATTGTGTCCTTTCTTCTACTTGTAACAATCTAAATTCTAGTGATTAAAAATAGACAAGGAGAGGACTACAGAAGTTTCAATTAACTTCTCAATTTTTGTTTTATCATATAATTTTCCTCAAAGTTTGGCACTTGAATTAATTTTGTAGACCTTGCCAGCACTATCAAACTCTTTGCAAATGTAAATATTTTTTGTCAAATCAACGTTGCCAGGTAAAAGATAATTCTGCTGAATTCTAGCTGATAGTTCCTCAGCTTACTGTTTTATTCATCAGTTTTACTGAGCTCCTGATTCCTTTTCTAATATTAGTAGCTTTTCCTTTCCGTATTTGTTTCTATATTAATTAATTTTGTCATTACACATGTAGGGTGGAATTTCACTTAGCTTTTACATGTCTAAACCAAATCTTATTATCTGAGTCTCTCTTCACAAACTAAAAAGAAGTAGCCACTTCTGGAGCGCAGTTTGTCCGAGTCCATTTTGCCCATCTGCATTAGAGTGAGATGAATTTCTTCTGAGGTTCATTTGACAGCATCTCCCTGGCCAATAAAGAGAGCACATGTCAGCTAGCTCAGGTTTAGATGCTTGATTAGCCACAGATGTTTCCATTTAATTAGGTGACACTCTGGCTTGGTCTCTCTCTCCTGAACTTCAAAGATGGCTATGTTATTGCTCCACCCTGTGTTCCTGTGAGAATTGCCATGTTTCTATGATTCTTTTTTTCCTTCTATTTATAATAACTAGTGATCCAAACGCCTGCTTTGTAACAACAAGGTGCTAGAAGTTGTGTGCTATGGGAATTTTGACTAAGCTTCACTGTCACAGACGAATTTGCATTTGCTCTTTCTTATGTCTTGGAAGCAATGGTGATCCCTGCCTGAAGGTGAAGCCCGGGCTGCAGGTGGCCATAATGTGGTAGTTGAAGATAGGAGCCTTTGCTTTTGGCCTTAAGCCGGCCGCTGGTTAATTCCTATCAGCTGGAGGTTGCCGCTGTGGCAGTGAAAGTAACAGCAAAGGATCACCTGAGCATCGCTCCTCAGTACAAGGTGGTTTGAAGCTCATATAGCTTGAATACCTGCTGAAAGCAATTTGCAGCCATTTCTGCTGTTTGCCTGATCGCAATCATGGACAGTTCTTCAGGGTAATGCTGGTGTAGCCCTCTCAGCTAGAGCCGTGTGTATAAACAACCACAAAATCACATGCAAAGCACAAGTCCTGCCCCTCTCTCCCTTCCTCCCCAGTCCACCAGACTGGCAAAATCTTCTAGTGTAAATACAACTTCACTGGCAGAATCTACACTGATAAAAGCTTATGTGCTATTCAGGGAGATTTAGGTGGTCTGCTGGACTTCCGATGTGAGATCCTGTACTGGCAGGCACATCTAGCAAGGGAGGAATTGTGAGTGTAAGGAGGCGTGTTCCACAGGTTAGCTCAGAAAGCCTATTTGAGAGGTTTAAGAGGAAAATCTTACGTTTTGTAAGTTACTACTTGTTGTAACAGCCAATGGATTTCTGTATGGTTTACGGTTTTCATCCTTTTTGTATCTAAGTTACAAGTGAATGTGAGGGTTTTATCAGTTATTGTTGAACTGGTGGATTTTTAGTTATGTAGATGTACACCACAGATTTGAAAAGCTTGGTATAATATTTTTTTCTGAATATTTTATCTGCTTGTCTTTCTTTTCTGAACTCTTTCTGACTTGATGCATAATTTTTACAGTGTTATGCCCTGTGCTATTTATGCTGCTCTGAGGCTCTGAATACTGGGCAGAATGGACTTCCGTGCTCCAGACAGACATTTGTATGTTTTTGTGTAGCCTGCCAACTGTTGTTCAGTCTGTGGTTCCAGCAGAACCTTTTCTGCTGTGCTGCTGCTTCACCAGATGGACTTGTTTTGTAACTGCGCATTTCTTTTTTTCCTCCTTGGTAGAGTACTTCATACACATTTCATTGATTTAATGTTTATTTCAGACCGTATCTCAGGTTTATTGAGGCCATTTAGGTTTGTAAGTACTAACATCCCCTCCCAGATTACCATTTTACTTTTGAAGTGTTTTGTTTTTTAAAATATTTGACTTAGTGAAATTACTGGGAGATAATAGACCCAGCACAAAAGTTTGTGGAACACCTGTGATGATGCTCAGGTTCATTTGAACCTGATTCTGCAACCATCTCTACAAGTGATTTCATCTAAACTATATTTCCATGGTTAGATTTTTATCAATGTCTGGTAGGAAGAAGTCAAAGGTCACATAGAGTTCAAGCTGTATCTTGTTTGTTGCATTCCTCTAACATTCTAGACTTGTTTATGTTGTCAAACATGAAAAATATTTTTGTTTGATTCTGTTTGTTCATGACAAAGTTGTGTTAAGCGTTTTGTATGCTTCTGCACATACAGAATAATTTTTTCTGGAATGTTTTCAGGTTAGGCTGGTTTGTCTGAACTCCCTTTCTCCTTTCCCGTTTCCTTTCCTCTTTCTGTAGATAGCAACTATGTTTGCCTTTTTCCTTTCTGCTGGGACTTTCTGCATTGCTGAGAAGATTTTGGTAGTCAGCTGTATGTCAGATCTGGATTGTTTGAGTCTGGCTGATGCTAATTTATCCAGTTTATCTAAACGTTATTTTACATGCTAATACCCATGAACAGGAAATAAGACTTCAGGTAATCTTCCCTGTAGAAACTGTGTGCTCAAAGTTGTACACAAGCAGAACTTTGCCTAAAATCATGAATAGGTAACACTGTATGTGGACAGAAAACGGTGCAATACAATTAAGGCATGAGGAAGTAATATGTGAAAGCAATATGAAAACCATACTTTAAAGGACAATAAGAGAAAAAACAAAACTTAAAAGAAAAAATAGGATGAATATTTATACAAAAATACTAGAATCACTACTAAGTGGCCACTTAAAGAATAATGGTGTACCAGTTATACCTAAGTTCAGAAATGAAGTGCAGTACCCATCTCCAGATTGACACCTAAATGTACTGTATCCATTATATGTGTCTACATGTGAGAGACTTGCCCTCCACTTAGAGGGGATGGAGTGTTAACGTTTGATAGGTAACATGTGCCATTTGATGAGCCAGGATATTCACATGGCATGGCAGATAGCCCACAGGACATTTGGGGGTCTGTACCCTTCCACGCTGGCAGCTGGAAGTGATGGGAAGCCCTGGGGCACCTCCGGTGGCCGTCGGCACCTGTGTCCAAGCAGGGGTGCTGTGAATTGATCAGCATCTCCATTGACTGTAGCTGGAGATTAGATACACAGATGAGAAGCTCAGCATGAACACAAGCTCAGTGTGAAAGCAGTGCTGCCTCAGACCAAAATCCTTTTCATCTCACCACCAATGTAAAGTTTTTTCAAGTTGTATAACGTAAATAATCCTAGCCTGTGTAAGAGAAGCCCATCTGTTTGTTGGGCAGTTTTCTCGTTTTTCATGTAAGGTTACTTCATTCCGTATTAACTGCTGATGAGGATGCTGGCTTTCTGACCTTGCCTAAGGAAACTTTTGGTTGATCTAGTACTGATCAGTAAGAGAAATCATTCTTATTTCTGAGGAGTTTCCATATTTCCTATCAGCACAACTGAGGTTTTAACTCATGTTTGGTGTGTTGTCAACTCATGCATTATTTCTAATGTTCTCTCAAACTGTTTAATATATTATGACTGTATATATTAATATATTATGACTTACTAAATGAGTGAGGATTAAATGATAGGCCTATTATTTTCCTGGTCCTGTTCCTTGCTCTCTACTTACAGTTGACCCTTGGAGGCTAGGGAGAATGTAAGCAAAGAAGAAATTTAATTCAGCCTTCTTGGTTTCATCTTTTGTCTTTTTTTCCTCATTGCTAATTCTTCTGTACTTTCATTTATGTTTCTTTTCCTTCTGCTGTTTTTATAGAACCTCTTATTGCCTGGTATCTCTTGTGAGTTGCAATTCAGTTTGTATTTAGCATTTCTGATGTATGCATCTTCAAATATGCGATCCAGTTCTTTTTATATAGATAGATAGATAGGTATGTTATACTCATCCAATATCCCTAGCTTGGCTGTGTGCTGTTATTTTCACTTTTAGGGTCAATTGCTTTTGGATTTTTAAGTCAATAGAGAGCACCTCACTGGAGCTGAAACAGTCTTTTAAACTATTTCCTGTCTTCTCTGCATCAAGAAGGTTAATTTGCTCCTGTGCTTGTGAATATTGTCTCTTCATAATTCTTCACTAGAACTTTTTATAACATGGCACTTTTTAATGGTTTTGTTTTCTTCATTAGAAATGTACACTGTGCCTGTCAAAAAAGATTAAGGCTATAGACCTCTTTGAAAGTTTCTTTTGGAAGCTTATCCATGCTGCTTGAAAGCTCTGTTTACTGCTTAAATACCTTTTTGTCACACTCTGACGGACATAACTGTTTCAGTAAAGCCCTAGTGTAGACAGAATTATACTGGCAAAAGCACCCCTTTTTCAGAGCAGGAGTTTTCTTGTTTTGTGCAACTGCTATAAGCTGTCTGGGAAATAGAATCTATCTTTTGTCTCCACAAAGAGAATTAAGTGGAATGGTCTCATGAGCAAACTCTTACTAATGTTCAGCTGTCTCTTTTCATATCTACTTCAGTTAAGAACAAAAAAAAAATGCCATATATCTTCTCACTAGATAAGCCATATTTTTAAATAAAACTAGATCATAAAATACATCAACAATAGAACTGGCCAACTTACTGATCAGAATACTGACAAGTAACCAATATTCATCCTCTAAATAAATTTGATAAAATACATGCAGAAAGAACAGAGCAAAATATCTTGAAGTAGTCAAACAGTTTTGGTAATGAACTTTTGCAGCTGCAAATAATTTTCATACCAGAATCCAGGTTTTTGAAAATGTGTGATCATACTTAATATTGTAGTTTCCAATGAGATCAAAAAACCTTCAGATGTATTTGAATGGTGACCTCTAAAAACCGAAGTAAGTGGAAACACTGGAAAGGAAAAACATAGCTGTAACCTTTTATTATTTGTATGGCCACCCTAAAGAGGGGCGGAGTAAATATTCTAAGTGACTTATTGCTTTGTTCAGCCAGTGTCAATTTATTCAAGTTGTGAAGGAGCTTGCATGCAGAAGTTGGCATCAGCCAGTCGCATGTCATCTTGTTTTCCCCAAGCTTCAGGCAAAATCTTTTTGTGGGTCAGCATTTCCCAAATGATAGCTATGAATCCACACAGCTCCTGCTGGACCATGGAGCGTCTTTATTATCCAGATTTTAATTGGAAGTGCTGTGCAAACAATTCAGTGCTATAGCTGTGTCAGATGGCACTGCTTTACAACTTTATAATTACAGAAAACACAAAATGTAGAGGCATGTTAATAGTGCTTTTACTTTAAACAATCACTTTTAAGTTCTTTTGCAAAACAAGTGAGTTTTTATGTTTGTGAGGGTTTTGTTGCTGTTCTTTCTTCAGGAGTTTGGAAGATGTCCAGAAGGCTTCTCTGCTCTTGCACAGAACCCCACACCTCTTTCTTTGCTGAGGAGGACTTGTTACAGGCTTTGCAAATAATAGAAATGTTACCAGATGTGGCCAGTGTTCATAACATTTACTTAGAAAGATCGTTCTTTGCATTGAACTTTGGTTTGTTTGTCACAAAAAAGCTTAGTGCTTGGGTTACTCTATAGGACTTACCTGCTGATAGGAGTCATATAGCATGTCTCATTGAGATTGGAGTGAAATTATGAAGTAAAAACCTAGTAATTTCAAGAGAAGACTCCCCCTGAACCACAGCTGCTCTCAAGGTTTTTCTCTGTTGTGCGTATATGGGTTACTCAGAAGGGCAGAAACAAGTTTCACAAATCCAGGGTTGTCCATGGAAGCGGGTTCCAGAGTATTAAGAAATATATAAACTTTTAACTTGCGTGACTTATGAACGAAAGGTGGTAAACTCACTTATAATAGGATAAAGAAGGATTAAAATGGGTCCTAAGAAATTCTACTACTATTTTGACCCAACTGAGGTGAAGTTTCTCCTGGAATTCAATCAATAGAATAACTTTTACGATTAAGAGATATTACTACCCAGCATGATACAGTCAAGTTCTTAAACCTATGAAACTCGGTTATTTTGCAGAAATGTGGGGAGCTGTGCAGAAGCAGGAATAATATAGTTTTTATGGAAGAAGAGCTTATACATGCATATGCATATACATGCAAAGGGACTTTGTATGAACTTCCCGCAAAAAAGTGAACGTCATGTACTTTCAGTAACAGAATTATAACAGATAATTTTTCAGATGTGTGGGGTGCAATGGCATAAAAATGATTATCTAGTGAAACAAAGCTCTTTAAAACTATAGAGTATTTTGTGGGATATTATCATACTACTGATAACTTTTAAAATTGAATACGTAGCATGTTTCTAAATAAATACTTACAACCTTCTGCCCTTAATTACCTGTTATTTAGACTTAGAAGAGACAGATAACTTACAAGCTACAACCATCTGTTCCTATCATACAGTCTTATTTTTAAGGATACCTTGTGCAGAAATACTTTCAGTCAAAATTGGTATAACAGGGTTTCAGGTTAGTAGTCGTTTGCCCTGTATTTGATTCATGGGAAGACCAAAATGCTTTTACAGCAATCTTTGTTGTTAATTGTGCTTAATCTAAGTCAACAATCTCTAAATTACTTATTATTTTGGTAAAAATAATTTAAAATTTCAAATACAGAAAGGCAAATCCAGAAGCCATTTCTGAAAAGCTGCAACTTGTTCTATAGTAGGTGGATCAGAGGGATGCATAGGTTCTTCTGTATTTCCGGTCAGAGCATTTAAATGACAGGATGATGGAAAGTCACGTGTATTAGGACTGTGTGGTTGCTGGGGTTAGTGATTAGATCTGATAAAAGTCCCTTTGTATGGGGAAAAAAAAAATGACAATGTAGCAGGGGGTTGACAGGTCGGTGGAATATTTCAGTTCAGAAATGCTGCAGTGCCTCAGGGCATTTGTGGTCCCTTCTCCAAGTTCTTTGCCCGTTGATCTTTCTTCTTGGTGTGCATTTCCCTCCTCAGTGAAGTGGCAGATGTTGGCACCCGTGTGCCAGTAGCCCTTCACAAGGGACTGAGCTCAGGTCTGCAGTCCGGACTGAGGAGGGGTACAATGCATCCCCTGGAAAAGGTTCTTGAAATAGCAGTGCATTGGTGAAACACTGCAGCACCTTCATGCAAGTGCGAAGGAGGTACATTGGAAATGTGAAAAGAACTATTTACTGCACGTTTTTTGTCAGAATGGTCACGGAGGAAATACTACTGGGAATCTAGTAATCTCTGTTACATTTCTGTCAAGGAGAGTTGCGTTATTGTCTCTGGAAGCTATTGTTTCACTCTGTTTCTACATTTGTGAAGGCTATATCCTGCTAACTTCTTCAAGATTGTGTTTGCAGCTATAATGACTAAAAAAGTCTGTAATAAAAATAAAAGGTAAATTTCTGGAACACAGAAATCTAACACAGTTGCAGGTTCCACAGCCTCAGAAATACAGAACGTGGCATCCACATGTCCTACTGGTGAATTTCTGTGAACCTGCGTTAACATCAGCATTTTTCTTTGTTTTGGTATATTGTATGTATTGCAATAATTTACAAAGCTAGAATTTTTAAATGTCCTTCTGTGCCTTTTTTTTTTTTTTTTGGCCAAAATATGGGTTTGTTTTCCATGTTTTTGCAAGTGTCACCTATGCCAGTGCGTGCTGCATCTGATGTTTCCCTGGAGCTCAACTTCAGTGCTCTGGTGACTTTTTAATATAAAAACTGTATTTGTGCCAAATTCTACAATGTAGACTAAGTTGTTTTCCAAGAAGAAGAAGAAAAAAGAAAACAAACAAAACCACCAAAAAAACATGAACAAAAAAAACCCTAATCACTTCACTTTGCACCTTGATGCATTTTACTTTGTATATTGATAGTCTTTCACATTTGTAGCCACTGCTTCCATACCTGCACTACCATAAGGAAGGTGATATCAAACTGTTACTTTATTTTTCTGTGGAAGCTTAATATCAGATGCATTTTTATAGATGATATATTATGGTAGGAAATTGATACAATTTTAAGTATGGAAGACTTTGATCTCTGGAAGAGTAATGCAACTGGAGTCGTTAATAGTTATATAAGTTGCAAAATCTGGCTACATAGGAATTGATATCTCATGGAGTCATATTAAAAAGAAAGCCCGAGGGTCTGGCTGCATTGCAGAGACTGTCAGAATACGCAAGTGCATGAAACTGGTGAGTGAGGGAGTCGATGGCAAAGAAAGAAGATGGGATGCACAGGGCTCTGAGCCTGTGCAGAGGTGGGGAGACACAAGAACGCTTTTAGAACTGGAATGGAAATGAACTTTCTTTTCACTGGGCTTCTCATGTTACCCACACATTAGCTGGTACTCATACTACCTTACATGTCAAATGTGAAAAATAGGGAGTGAAAAATAGATATGACACAAATGAATTATAGTCAGTTATATCACAAAATTTCCTCTCATTCACAAAGTCATACCAATTACCGTTAAGAAAAACTTCCCTTTTGACACTTAAAAGGGAGATCTAGGCTGCTAAGTGCAAGCCCTGTACCCACACGTTTCCAAAGTCTACATGGAATAAAAAGGGGTTTTTTGAGTTGGGATACATTGAAGGGGATATAGAAGAACATGGCACAAGCCTGGGAAGATGCGTGTTAGTTCTGATTTTGGCCCTGTGAAATTTATCAGGGAGAAGGTAAAACTTGCTGTATTTGTGTTCTAATGTGGCATAATCTTGATTTAAGACTTTAAGTCTTTTCTGTAAATCTGTCTCGTATGGAATAAGCTGGGGTTTCCAAAGTCTAAGTGTTGGTAGCATCTCTCTGCATTTTTTGTGTGAAAATTCAAGTTGATTGCAGATACGGTTGATAAAACTTGCTGGATCGACTTGCTGTTCTTCCTTTTGCAGCAGGTGAGGTATACACCTTGCAGTTTTATCTTGTCAGAGTATGTATAGAAATTCTGGAGCACCAGAAGGGAAAGCATTAATTCACCTTGACCTAGACCCCTCTGTGTGAGAACCACGTAGGCACTTGGCCTTCATCTCTGACAGTGGCTGTTTCTTGTGAGTCTGAGTTTCAATGGTATTGTTTGCAGTGAGTGAGTTTGCTTTTGTTGTGCTTAGGAAAGGAGCATTAATTGTGAGTGACTAATGTGTATGCTTCTACGCTCTTCTCAGTAACTTTTCTTCCACCTGGAAATAACATTTTTTTATGTTAACAGAAGCACCATTTCTGTCTCAATGAGGTTATGATTGTTATGTTTATTTAGATGAACACGTCTGTGGCTGTTTTTATACATTATCCAGGAGAAGCATTAGCTCAGCACTTCGGTCACTTCCTTGCAGCACTCAGTTGGTACAATTTTCTCTTTATTTTTCTCTGTGGAGGTGCTGTCGGGGGGTATTTTAATCTTGATGTTCAAAGGACGTCAGTCAGGCAGTGGTTGTGAGGAAAACCAGTATCACTCTGACAAAATATATGTACGTTTTACCCGTTTTGTAGGATATTTGCACACTATTGCGTGGCAATACTTTTAAAATTTATTTCCCCCTTCCTAACTTTTACAATAGTGCACGAGGTGACGATGTATACAGCAAAAACCCAGGGAAAGGCGCGGGCCCCGCGGCTGCCTGCTGTGCGCGGCTGTCACCGCCAGGTGGGGCGGCTGACAACGGAGAGGGAACGGCGGAGGTTCCGCGGGGCGCCCGGCCCGGCCCGCCCTGCTGCCCCGGGCCTGCCCGCCCGGCTGTGCCGGGACCTGGGGCCGCCACCTGGAAAGGTGGGTTCAGGATTGAGTGACAAGAACTAGATGGAAGCATTTCTAGTTAGTTCCTTCCGCGTTTTCTCCAATCATTTTCTTAATGTTACCCTTTGTATCAGGGAAAATAAACTTTGCTTTGTTTTTTAAGCTATCTGAAAATTATTTTAAAAGCATAAGAATTTTTTTTTTTT
>VWYH01008992.1:2053916-2273364 GCA_013399365.1 Pampusana beccarii
CTAATACATGAAAGACATTCTTATTTTTGTCCTTGAAAAAAAAAAAAGTTTAAAGTTAGTAGGTTGGCTTATTTTTCATTTGTTGCAAATTTTACTGGGATTTCCCTCCCCAGAGATTTGAGCTGTAAGTAGAAGTTTTTCTTTGAACTGGTTTAAACTGAGGCCCTCTTTCTTGTCACGCACAGACAGGGAAATACTGCAAGATGCTGGATTAGCTTGTTCGCTTTTCATTGTTTTCTTTTGTAGCAGCAATCCGTTTAGCTATGGTATGCTGAGTTTATCTGATTAGCACTTAATGAGTGAAGGGAATAGGGGAAATGTTGCCTGAGTTACTTAAGCCTAATAAAGTTTTCAGTACCTTCCCCCTCTTTCTAAATACCTGAACTTTCCTGACCCTCACCCCTGGCTTTTTCCCTCAATTGCAGCCCATTCCCCTATGAAATGCACTCCCCCGGCAGCTTTAACTGTCAGAAGCGGTGGTGCCATTAGCTGGATTTTGTTCGGTGCACATTGGTCACAACATCCATCCGGCTCAACAGTGTTTGACAGTCTGTCTGGAGCTCTTACCAATCCAACTACTGTTGTTGTGCTGACTCACATGCCCTACCTGGGAACACTTACTGACCACAGATCCAACAAACTGTAGCATGGGTGTTTCTAACTCTAAACCATTAGGTGTAACTGTAAGCAGTAAAGTAATTTCTTTAGTTATGTTAGCACTGACGTTTTAATGAGGATTCGCTGGAGCTCGAATAATTACATTATATAAAGAAATTCAAGAAAGCTGAGGTTAAGTAATGCTTAAAAACTGTGTGTGGCATACAGATTGTGGGTCTGTTACCATAATTAACTCGATAAGTTTCTTGCATAACTCGCATGTTTTCCTGTGGACTTCAACTTGATTTCCCTTTTTTAGGATTAATTTTTGGTTTAATTTGATGTTGCACTGTAAAGCTTTTAATACCAAAGCGAAATTCTGAAAAATTTAGAAAAATAATATGTATTAGTCACTGCTACTTAAATATATATAGCGTGGTTCTGCTAGTTTTATATAGAAATGCAAAGTTGTCTTAATGCCAATGAAAATAGGTCTGAGTAAGTACAATTGAAGTCTGTACCAGAGATTCCTTAAGAGTATCAGGTTCTATAGCTGTTGAAGCAATAAGGAAAGAGCAATAGAAGTTTAGGTGGAGTGTCAATAAGACAATAATGTTGCTTAGGAAATCTGAATCTTTATAGGTAGAGACCTCTGAAAATATTATCAGTTATACCTGCTTAACAATACAATTTTTTAGTAGAAGTGATTTCACATTTGTTTTATCAGTCCCGAATTTATAACAATAATAGTAGTAATAATAATAATCTTAACAATAGGCAGCTAGTAATAGCAGTAGTGATCCTTTTAGAGCAGAGTGTGTGTGTATGTTTTTAAATAATTTTAAAGATGTTAAAGGAATGCTAGAAGTGCAGGAACACACCACAGATAACTGTGAACAATTTTTGAGCAATGCAGAGCACAATGTGTCCAGTTCAACTGCTGTCAAAGCTGGAGCCAGTCTGGAAGTGTCGCACTCTGATCTAACTGGTAGAAATTTTGGAAGAGTTTTTTTCACTTCACTGACAGCCCAAACAGTGTCGTTTAAACTTCTTGTTTCCATTATTGTTTTATTTTGTTTTTTTTTTGTCTGGTCCTGAGTATGTACAGATCATGTCAAACTTCTATCCAGCCATCAAGATGAAACAAAACCGGTTGTTAATCTGTGAAATAGGTATTGAAATATTTTGTAATTTGATTCAAAGGTTTATTTCAATCATGAAAAGTATGTGTGTGTGTTTTTCTTTTCCCCTCTCAGGTTTGCAATTATGTGTGGCTATATGTCTCAGTTTGAAAGTGTACAAAACAAAATCAGGAATGGTTATCTCTTTAAGGTATGTTTTTGTAGGGTTTGGGGTTTTTTAAGCTATTCCTTTAAATTATTTCCTTATATAGTGTCAAAGACAGATTTTTTCCAACACAGTGATTCAGCCTCACACGTCTGTTTGGTGCCAATGTTAAAGTGAAAAAGTTATTTTTATGTATGCAAATAGATCATATACTTACAAAATAGAAGAATTGAGGTAGGATTCTGGGAACAGCTTTAAGATTTCTGCTTTATTTTGTAGTCAAGGTGGGGGGGGAGGGAGTAACAATTCCGTTTAGAAAATAAAAACATATGAAATATTAAGTGATGAACTAACAGAGTTATGCAATCATCCTTCATGCCACCGTTAAGAAGTAATAATTGTTTTAACACTGTCCTTTCAAAGCTAATTGTGTTTTTTAGATTTAGCAGTTTGTGTTACATGTGCTGCTCTCCCCCTCCTTGTTCTCTGCATTACTTAGGCGCTTTCCTTCCCTTGCCCTCCGGGCCGGAGTCCCCCCTTTCTGGGTGTCAATGAGAGGCAGCAGACGTGTTATGTCCTGGGGAATGCCTGGGATGGGTCCCTGTCACGTCATGTCCGTGTCAGGGCTGGGAATGTTGCAGAGCTTTCCTATGAGAGAGCATTTATTACATTCGAGCTGAGCCCCAAGCACCGGGACAAGCAAAGAATGAGGGGAAAATGGTTAATAACACAAGCGCTGCATTTTTTTTAAGGATGGAGTTTAAAAAGAGCCCGCAGTGTTGGCAGTAGCCTTTTCAGGGAGGTTTTCCTCTTCGCAAGTAGTTACTGAAATCTGTGTGAATCATTTTGAAATGTTAAGAATTTGGGAAAATAGTGGCATGAAAACAGAGCTCCTATCTCAATAGTTTGTGGACAAAATGATTAAACAATAGGCTCTTAGATCTGTATAACTCAGATATTTTAGTAACTAGGTAATTAGAAAAAGAGATGGGGGGAGGGAGGAGAAGAAACGTTATTAGTACCTTTTGAGAGGCAAATGGTACTTAGGAGTCAAATAACAGATTTCTTTTTCCTTCCAACTCAGATTGAACAATAAGAGCTTTCTTTAGTAAATTAAAGAGAGAAATAAAAATACTAATGACCTGTAATGGAAATGGTTTTGGAAGAAGCACCTCATTAGATACTTTCTAGGTTTTATTTTTTCAATATGAACAGAACCATTTTATTTTCTGAATTTCACACTGTAGTAACAATTTTTGTGTCATGTACTGTTCCATTGGGGCAGTCACATTCCAAGGTGGAAGAGACTCTGCTTCAGTGATGGGTGCTGGCATCTAAGATCTATCAAAGAGAGTGGTTGCTTTCTCACTGATTCGGTGTGTGACAGTTTCCTAATACTAACTATAAATAAAATGAATTTAAGTGAAGTTGTTGCCTTTTTAAGAGAAAAGTTCTCGAGTTTTTTGATTAAACGTTAGAGCTGCTTAGTCTTGTCCTAAATCCAGCATGCCATCTTGCGTTGTGCACAGAGTTGCTAAATAATTTTGTTTATGGTTTCCCTCCATGAGGAAAGGGTTTACTTTTAAAATATTTTTAGGCTGTCAGAAAGGAATTACAGCAGAAGAGAATTTCTGAATTTGTTTATGATGTGCAGCAAACTTCATAGAATGTAAACACACTTGCCAAACAAACATCTAAAGTGACACTGATTTTCTTTCTAATAGGAGCACCTAGACAAAGCAATTGAACTTAAGCCTCAAGATCCTTTTTTATATTACCTAAATGGAAGATGGTGCTATTCAGTAAGTTGTTTTTTTACCTAACATATGAATAGAGTATACTAAAAAATTAAAATGCATTTGAAATGAAATAGTGGGACTTAAGACAAAGTATGTGTTTGTTGACATATTTTGTGCCAAATGAAGCATTGCATTTGTGTTTCCTGAATTAACTTCAATATGTTTGTGTGAACTGCTGACCATTCCTGTCATGTGCATTAAGTAAGCTGTGCTTGTATGTCCTTCCTTGTTCAGGTTTCTTATCTGAATGTATGAATGAAAAGTAACTGATATTTGGCAGGGAGGAAGGGTGATCTCTGGTATTGTAAGCCTTGATTTCAGTTCTTTATTCTGCCACAAACTTGCTAGGTGACCTTTGGGTTTGTAAGATAGCCCTTTGGTAACTTTATTCCCCATCCGTAACTGAAGTCAAAGGCACATGCTGTGGGATTATGGCTGTGGCAGCAAGGCTACCATACCAGCTTGGTAAATTCCAGGAGAATGTCGCAACAAAGATGCAGTCATAAAAATCTATAATTCACCAAAAAGTTTTGCAAGTGATACAATTAGTGTTATGCCAGCACAACAGGTGCTTTTAAATATTGTATTAATGAAATAGTGATAAGTATTCTTATATGAAAAATTAAAATAATTGTTTTACAAGCTTAGCTGTTGATTAGTTTTATTTTTTAATTAAAAAATGGTGCTTGTGTTTGTACTGAAAGTTGTCTTATTCTTAAGCCCGCATCTGATGGCTCAGATGGCTCTGCTTATTGCTTCACCTTTAGCTGTGAGGAATCTTTCATCAGAAGAAAATGTTCTTGTGTAGTCTACGCTGTACGTGATTACTGGGAGGCTTCTCAGAATAATAACTGCTAATGTGCAGTGAATGCCAGCCCTGCCTTTTTCCTCCAGCTACTTCCAACACTAGTCACTACGAAGTTCCTGTGAACTGGGAAGGAGCTGCTGTGATACATCGCAGCCTTTGTCTGCAACAAAACTTAAAGCAAAGTAATGTTTCAGCATTTTTTTCAGATCATATATTTAACTTCCAAGGAGCTTTCAGCAACTACATTTTTTCCTCAGTTGATTTGAATAAGGAATGACTCCAGCTTTTTCAAAGAGCTTTTCATTTTGATTTTCATCACCCTGTATTCTTGATTATCAGCATTAGCCTGGCAAAAGTGAGTCGCTGAAGATTGTCCTGCAATGTGCTTGCTGTCCTGACTCTGAAGAGCATCTCTCTCACCAGTGGTTCCTTAAGACTTCTGTACTGTGCCGTGTCCGACAGCTGACTGCAGCTTGCATTTATGTCAAACACTGCTGGATGTTTTTCATGACTTATTTCTCACTTGAGCTATTGCTTTTGGAAACTTCACATGTAATCTCGGTATACCTCACTTCGTTCTTATTGCACTGGTTTTTTTACTTGTTTCGTTTTAGTGACAATCCCTGCTTCTTGACTAATATTAACACATGTGGTTTGTCGTGCTATATGATTACAAACTCATGTTCCACACTTGTAGCATCTATGCAGGGCTTCCTTACTGAACTTTAAAGCCACAGATTAGCATTTGCTTTAGGGTATGACCTGGCCTGTGTTTTATTAAGTGAAACAATCTACCTAAACAGATGTAGCCACTGAAATACTTAAGGATTTTATTATTATTTTTTTTAATCCTGACTTCTGTGACTTTCGTGATGGCCATGACAAAATAGTAACCTGAAATGCTCAGAACAGATTTTCATAGCATAAATCAATGCAAGTATAGGACTGAATAACATTTTGTTTTGACTTCTGGGGCTGTCAGCTCTTAAAAACTTTAAGTCGGTTGCACACTTTCAGTTGCAGGATGAGGCCATCATTTGGGCATGCTAGTTTTGAGTGTCTTCTATGGAAACAAGATCTTAATCCTAGCCCAGTGGAGTTGGTGATATCTGCATTAGTTTTAGCACACTGGATGAGTAGGTTTCTGTGTTGATACACTAATACAGGTTTTGGCCGTGCATGTGATGTAGTCTTAGAAGCTTGTGGAAGATGTGGGAATTCCTTGGTCCTGTTTTGCAGACTCAGGTGTTTTACGCTCTGGTAATTACCCCAAAAGTAGACTGTTGGCTGTGGTGTTTGTTCCAGATACTTCTTCAGAGTAGGGATTATGACAGGGTGCTTGAAAAATATGTGTATCACTTCTCTATACTGATACCTGTAGATGGAGCGATAATGCTCCTCTTAGACCTTTGTCTATTTGTCTGTTTAGTGTAGCTGGGATTGAGACTGGGAAGGCTGTGTTGTCCAAGGTGTGGAAATTCAAAAAGGGATGACTGAGGAAAGCAGGTTAGTTTTTATATTTAGCCTAGCTGACTTGGGGGCCCAGTTAGAACTGGCTGCAATATTTGTTCTTTCACAAGTGTCACTTCCAGGGGCATTATCATCTGGTTTTAGTTGCATATTCTACAGAAGCAGTGTAATTTAAAAAAGATAAATAGTGTTTGATACTTTCTAGACTCGGATAACATTTTTGGGAAACGTGATGTACTTAAGTCTTTCTAGTATAGCCAGATGCTTCCCATTCATGTTACATTTAATATTGCGGGATCTTATTACTGTATTCTAGTGCTGTTTGTTGGGCTGACACACTGAAGAAAACAGGTATAGCATAAGAGACTGCAAAAGGGGATAGTTAAAGCATTTTAAATCTGGGCTCCAGTTCATTTTCACAAGTGAAGAGCGGTTGAACAGACTTCCGTGTAAAAAGTGTAGTGGAGACAAATGGAAAAGATTTATTGAAGTCTGAAATCTATATCCAGAGACTGCATACCGTACCCGTAAAGCTGTTTGATTTGTAGAGTTTTGCCAGATTTTGGGTCTGACTTCCATGTCTCACCTTCCTCAGTGTTAACAGTCTTTGCGAAGAGCAGTGGTATAGCAATGCCAGGGTTCTTATTCAGCAGTTATTCTTGCTGGGCCGGATCCGAAGCTCAAAGCACCTTCCAGCAGGAGGGATGAGCTGGATTTTCACTGCCTCACAGCAGCGGGCATTTGTCTGTGATGCAAAGCCAGTGACAGTTGTGTGCCACCTTGTCTAAAGAGAAATTTTTTGCCGTTTATTATTTCTTTTACTATTATAAAGCAAATAGAGCTATACAAAAGAGAGAGATTCTGTTCTGATGTGTGCATTATCTCAGCTTTGTTAGAAAATTAATTCTGGTATCACAATCAAGTAGACAAGATTTTCACAAGTCCTTTCGTAGCTGTCATGATGGGCAAAATTTTACCTGTGAGGTCTGTTGTGTATACAAGAAACCATGTATAGCTCTAATGTTTCTTGTTTTGTTTTGCAGAGGTAGCAACGGGGAAAAAAACCTCAACTCTATTTATTTATGCATTGAGGAAATGTAATTGAATACCACCAGTAGCAGATAACTGCAGAACCCTACAAAATGTTATTTTAACACTGCTTTTTCCAGAGATGGGATTAACTTCTGTGTAGTAGTAATTTTTTCCAGGGTAGCTTTAGTGGCAGTGTTAGGAAAATATGATTAACATATAACTGTAATTAAGATTCTTTAAAATATCTAGTAAGCAAAGTAAACTGGTGTTTAGTATGTAAAAGAGATGTTACTATTCCGAAGGAAACAACTGCAGGAAAATAATTTTAATCTAAAGCGTCTTTAGTGGACAAAACATTTTCTTCTCAGCCTTTTGTGACAAAACCGGGCTTTGTTAAGTACGTATCTTCTAGGGAAGGTTTAATGTTTTAAATATGGCTTGGTTCTTATCATCTAAAATAACTACAGTGTTCAGAGCCTTTCAAGTTTCGGCTTTGTTTTTATTAAAGGAAAACAAAACTGCTTTGTTCTTTAGATCAGAAAGAAGTATTTACTGGAAGTGAATTGATCTGTGGTGCATGGTGTATAGGAATTAGTTATCTTTCCTTAGAGTTTTAGGCACGGTTATCTGATAATCCCTTATTATTTTATGTTTGTAGGGTTTTTTTAGTGTTTTAATGTTTAGAACACCTTTTAAAACAGATTACATGTGTAGTTAAGACTTACAGCTACTTGCCATTACAGGACTGGCACAGAACAGTTAGTGTATAATTGTGAAACTGGATCAGAGCCTCTGGTAAATGCGAGTGGGGTATTAAAAATTAGATCTTTTGGGATTTTCTTTTTGGAAGTTACATGCCATGTGTTGGATTCATTTCTGGTATATCCCAGTATCTGTTTGGGTTACATCAGGGAACAAATGGACCCAGTTCCTTCATCTGTGTGCTCTGTGAGTCTGCTCCCCTTACTGGAAAGTGAAAAGCCCGGGGGATTCAAGTTGGATAAATACCTAAATGCCTGCGCAGACTGTCCTGGTTCCTCAGCTGGCAAGGAAGAGAATATTTTTGTTGGAAGCCAGTATCTTAAAATTGCTGTCCAGTTACTTAATCTCTTCCAGAAGTCAAAACATTGCAAAATTATTTAATACGATTTTACATTAATATATTGTAATTTAAAAAAAAAAAAAAAAAAAAGAAACTCACTGGAGATATTTAAGTAGGTGCCATTAATATTTTACTGAGGCTGGATCAATGGGATGATTTTCCTTTATGGAAAATGATTGTGTGATCTGTCTTCAGTGAGCTATTAGCAAGGAAACATTGATGGAGGAAATCCTTTAGGGCTGCAAGTCAATCCTGGCTGAATTTTCAATCCAAGTGAGTTAGTTTCCTTGGTGCCAACATCCTGCAATTTGAAAAGAGGTGTCAGTGGGCAGGGTTTGCACCTCATCGAAAACAGACCGAAGGCAAAAACAGAAAAACGAACTCCAGCCAGTGTTTTAGTTCATATGTTTTTTGCTGATCCCAGGCTGAGGAAGAGAAAGAGATGTTAGAAAAACCCTTTTCCCGGTATTTAGGGGAGAACCACATTTTCTGCCTTGTTCTTCAGAGGCACAAGAGGTCTGATGGGAGCGTGCTGGCTACAAAGTTTATGGTCAGCTGCAGTTTAACTCTGTGGGTGGCATTCTTCCATCTCTGGTGTTAGTAGAGATTTGGGTGTGACAAATGGATGAGAGTTTACCATTTGACAGATCTATGGGAGAGATCGTTCGAGACAACCATCTCTGGTAGCTCTGGGATACTGAAGAGCGGTCTCCTCTCCCTGGCAGAGGCCAGGCTGTCCCCTCTAGCCCTAGGGAAGGAAGTTCAGGAGTTGGCTGATGGTCCCTCAGGCCCTTGATTTTCACTCTTGAGTGAATGGGACTAGCACTCCTCATGTATGGCAGCTGAGGAGTGATGCTCCTCAAGTAACCCAATGAATTAAAACCTGATTTTCTGTGGAAACACCATCCTCCTTTTGAGCTCTTGTGAGTTCTCAGGCTGCTGGGGGGACTGACGTCAAGGCTTGGGAGACTTGAAAAAAAAACCCCAAACACAATGTTTGGAAATCATCTGTAGGGCAAGGGCAATCTTTGTTCTTTATTTTTGTTGTTGTAGCTATTACTTGCTGCAGTAGCTGTTTTTCTTACTACTTTCTGCTGTCCTGTACCATTCCTGGAGCATGGATTAAGTGACATCATGGTTCCGGTGAAGGTGGTGACAGTTACAGTCTCTTTGCACTTGATTTTGCACAGACCTCCAGGTATGCTTTGCACTATTTGGACTAACCTTGACTGGAGAAGTCAAATTTGCACTACACTAGAGCATGCTACACCGGAGTTTCTGTTGCCTGTGCTTTCTCACACAGAGAATGCTTAATAAAGTTAGTTCAGTAGGAATGATGTTTCCATTTAACTAAACATGGCATATGATTTACTTTAATAAAGTTATTTCAAATTAAAGACTGTTCTTGTATGTGTTTATGGGAAGGGTATAATTTCCTGTTCATCATTATTGCTCCGGGACACAATTTTGTGTTTTGTATGAAATAGGTCTTTTCCATTTGTCCCACCTCATTCATAGAGGGGTGCAGACTGACTCAGGTGGGTGAGGTTAAGCTGTTGTGATGGGATTTACCTCACCTGCCCTTAGCTATCCACAAGGTATAATTTGTTTGTGCTCCTTTTGTATAACAGTTGAAGGAAAGAATGAAGAGAAAGAGAGGAGTGTTCATCTCAGGCTAATGTAGGTGAAGAGGAATTGCCCGATGGAAACACCTCTCTCTGTATCGACCATGCAAGGAGCATGGGCAACTCGGCACTTCATTTATGGGTACTTTGAATAAGCTGCAATTAATTCATCCAGCCAGTGGTACAGAAGTCTGCTCAAAACATTACAGAACTCTCTGTCTTTGTGATAGTCACAAATTATGATGGTGAAGCCAGTTTACATTAAAGAAAACTCACTATTGGGCGTGCATGCATTTCACTTTTAAGCATTGTTTCAGGTTAGTGAGATTTGTAATACAAAAATGGCCAAGTGCATATATGCTTGGGCTTTTTAAAGTTTGAATAGTACAAAGCAGCACCCAAGGCAGACAAAATAAGGACTAAAACCTCAGTGAATCAGTTCTGATTAAGTCTTGCAAGAAAATAAAACAACTGCCAGGAAGAACTTGTGTTTTCAATCGGTAATTGTAACTCCACATGGAAAAACTGCAATTTTGTTTCCTCACTGTTGCATAACGGCAGACACGTGTGTGGTAATTGTATCTGTGCAGTGTGTGTGTATCTGCGGGGTGCTGTGTGGTCTTGCAGAGAACACTGTAGGCATATACATTCCCTTTATTTTTTTCCTTCTGTTCCTCCCTCTGTAAGCTGCTTCCATGTTGATGTGATGGCCCTTGAAATATTAAAAACTCCTTCCTCTTCTAAAAGAATAGCGAACGCTGCAGCGCTAGATTGGTGCGAAGAAAACAATACTTTTGCAAAAATCCTTTTAATCTCTCGCTAAATATGTTTCAGAAACCATAGAGCAGCTGGGGAAATGAAGTGTATGAGGGAATTACATATGTACCTACAATTTTAAGTTTTAACCAGCATGCTGCAGTTTGTAACACTGTGTGAATGGACTGCAGTGCAGAGAGAGGAAACATTTTGTTTCTTCAGTGAATAAGAACTCTGGGATTGCTGGAGAGCTTTTGTGAAAAACAGTTTATTCCCCTAGAAGAGGCTTCAAGAGTGGGATATGTGAGACAGAGAGAATGAAAAAAACAAACAAACAAACAAAACCAAAAAACCCCCGCTTTATTTTCTTAATATTGTTTCTCTCTGGAATGTAATTTTTGGTGGTTTTGTGTGAAAGAATTACTGACGGCATTTAACAAATAAGGCATTGGACCCTGCCAAACAACCAGCAAGACTTGACCAGGGTGCCCTCTGTCTTAAGCAATGTTGCTCTGATGTAGCTGGAGTCGTTGTTGGGGCCAGCTGAGAAAACATGTTCCCTGTGCATTGTCCCGTTGCATGCTGGCCTGTATTTGTACTCTTTGCAATGGTATTTTTAGGACACTAGAAATACATAGGGCTTGATGTCTGTTCAAAAGAGAAGCATTCTGGTTGATGGCTGTGGATAGCTATGTGTGAATGGATTCTTACGTTTTACTATAATTAACTGACATTTACTGGATAATTCCTGGATTTTGCTGGAGAAGGTAGGTGGAGCAGTAATAGCCCTGAAGAGATTGGGAAGCCAGGCAGTGAGGCAGGAATTATCTAAAGCTATCCAGAACTATTTTAATTTTTACAGCAGTAGGACAGACTTGAGTTCAAGGCTGAACTCTGTTATTTGGATTGCAGCTCCCTATGAAAAAGAAATGTCCCTATGTGACTCATATTTCACCTCCAGGTCTCTTATCAGAAGCTCTTTTTCTTTACCTCAGTGTGTCCCTTCTCTGTGTTGCCTCTGCATAGATCAGGCCAGAAATTACAAGGAAGACACAGAACCTTTTTTTTTTTCTTTATCATTTTTAAATTCAGCTGTACTCTGTAGCAGAAGCTGTCAGTGTTGTCGTTCAAATACTGCTGTGAAGGAATAAAGTCCTGACTTTTCCTGACAGATGCAGTAGAAGTGTCCAAAGGAGGGTGGCTTCACTTCTCCATTTAAAAAGGCTCCAGTCTCACATTGCATTTCTGAGCAGCTCCGTCCTTTGTTAGAGATGTGAGCTGTGTTTTGCCAGGTTGGGTGATGGAGCCAAATACCTTATGCCAGTAACTAAAGCAGTTTCTGTCAGGTGTCGCTAAATGTAGGGGAGGCAGTCATGTACATTGTGTGGCAATATGACAGTTCCCCAAAGTCTTTTTATAGCAGCCCATCTTCCTGAAATGAGACAAGGTCTTTGGTAAGTGTTATTTGTCAGATTTGAAGAGGAAAAAGTGAAGCCTATTTCTTAACAGTGGTTGTCACCAGCTTCTGTGTAATAAATTAACTTGTTTCACAAGCACCAAAAGCACTCACATTCTGACTGTAGCAACTGCTTTTCGTAACATTGAAAAGCAGTCAAGTACATGGACTATCACGCTAAACTGTCACATGAAAACCTTAATAGCTTTAAAGCACTATTCCTTGTGTTAGGTTTTAAAAAATGGCAAGGTCTTACGAAACCTAAACTGTACTTTGTACATCGGACTAATAGCAATGATGTTGGTGTTTCATCATGTATTTCTTAATGTGTACACTTTCTTGTTAACAGAATCTAAAATCCAAAAGACTATGCTTTGAGCTGGCAAATCAACAGCATAAAACATTCCTTTACAGGTTCTTTTGCAAAATAGGTTGTGTAAGAAGTACAATGGCACAGGACAGTATTTACTATGAAACTGAGAAGCAACCCTAAAGGTTTTCATTGGTTTTTTTTAATAGGTAGCTCAGTTGTCTTGGATTGAAAAGAAAGTAGCTGCTGCTCTCTTCGGGACTCCACCAACTTCAACAGTAGAAGAAGCGTTGCAGCATTTCCTTAAGGTAAGTCCTAGCCAAGGGTTTCCCTGTGTGACTGTTTACCAGCTGCTATAGGTCACTGTTGTCAAGATGTCTGCATAGCAGATGATGTTCAGTAGCTATAAGTCCAGGGCTCTCCCAATTACCACAGTGATCTCTACTAGAATATTTTTTCTCCTCTGTTTTACAATTAGTTTGGAGATGAGTGGCTACCACCTTTCTTCTCTTTCTTTAGTTTTAGGGAATTCTTCAATGACTTGCCATGTTAGTAGTTATTGGATTAAATGTGAGATGAATATAGATTAGTTATATGTGCCATTGAAGCATATGTTAACCATAGTGATAACCAAAGATTTGCTTGTTTCTGCAAGAGGGTTAACACAGGCAAGGAAAACTTTGACATTGTGACACTTTTTCTAATCTGAAGCTCTTTTCATTGAATTTCAGTAGAAACCTTTCTTGTTTGTGGAGATGAAATTACCTTTGTAGTGAAGTAGAAAAGAAAGCTCTGTCATATAGGTCCATGTTCCTGGGAATTCTACTTGAACACACAGCTATGAGAAAACGCCATATGAATAAAATAAATGTGTCTTGCAATGTCTTTTGTATAAATCATTTCTACTTCTGGAGCTGAAAATTACATGTTTTTCACTTGACTAAATTCAAAGCATAAACTTCCATCATTACAATTACTTTCAGACAGTTTCTTGAAGGAATTGGACAAGCATATTTTCTTCACTACCAAAAGCACTTGCTTTCTCTGCTTTTAGTAAATTTAAAGACAGAATGGTCTCCTGAATTTTGGACAATACAATACATTACCATCTTCCCAGTGGAAGAAATTTTATCTTTAAGGTCAAACTCCAGAGGTGGTAGGAATAATTTGAAATGTTCACTTTAGCTTCAGGTCATTTTGTGGTAAGCTGCAGAGTTAACTGTGGTTTTAAGTCATCTTCTGCAACAAAAATTAAATTACTGTCTAAAAGACAACTGTTTGGGTTTCTTTTTCGATTGTTTGGTAATATACAGTTGTGTTGAAAGCAGCATTGTTTTGGTCCAAGGATTACAGCTACTATGAATTTCACTAATGTAGTTTTTCTCTCCCAAAAGCTGTTTGTTGATTAAAGCTGTTTCTTGGTTAGTAGATAGTTGGTACAATTTTCATTCATCTTTCAAGCTTCTACATCCTTAAGGTGTTTTAAAAGGAAGACAATCTTAAATTTTTTTAACAACCTGAACTTTTCAGAAGAGGGTAATGTGAAAAGAAAGGTGAACCCAGAGCTAGAAGATATGGGTCTGTGAAAGAAAAATAATTATGAAGTTGATTAATGCAGTTCATTACCTGTTACACAAAGTGTGAATGCTTGGTTGCTTGTTTATTTCTCTGATGAGGAAATAAGTATTAATAAACTAGAGAGAGCAGTGTCTTCCAACCCACTGTATAAGTGGATGAATCCAACAAATATTCTATAGAATGATCCTATATATTTACAAAGCACTTAGGGAGAGAGGAGAGCAAGCAGTACAGAACATTTTTATGTGTTCAATATCAGCACCTCATGTGCCTGGTTTAGGGTTTGAGTTTTGGGTTTTCTTGTTTTCTTGAGGTTCTTTTTGAAGTGCTAAACAGATTGTGGTGCACACAGTAGGGAAGATTTAGTCTGATGTTTGAGGAAGCTTAGTGCGTTACTAAAAATGTTATGCAGACCACATAAATCTCATCACACAAGTTTCATGTCTGTTTTCTTTCCTGTTTTTTATTATTTAGGCAGAAGAAATGCATCCAGGATATTCCAAATACAATTATGTGTATTTGGCAAAGGTAACCAAGTTCTTTTAAAAATAATGTTTTGTAGACTCTGGTATTCTTACAGTGGCCTGATTGGAAACAAAATATTTTTTCTTCTCAGTGCTATAAAGATCTTGGCCAGAAAAACAATGCGCTGAAGTACTGTGATTCTGCGCTGTCAATTCTCTCAGTTACTAATGAGGTGGGTATTGAGAGTTATAACTTGTTCTCTTGTGACCACTGCCTCGTCTTTGGCACCCATTATTGCACTGTCAGTAATAACATAATGTTTCATTTTTTCCTCTGAACACAGAACCTTCCTTTTTCCTCCGCTCTAGGTTGACTCATTACAGTTGTCTGTATCAACAGCTTTAAAAAAATTTTAAAAAAATCTTTGTTTAGGGAACTATCAGGGACTTGTTTGTGTCAGGGGGTGTCAGGAGTTGAATTGCACTCTTTGTAATTCAACCCATTTCATTAGATTATCTTAAGCATAGGTATTTTACTATTTGACTATGTCACTCTAGCTGTGCTGAAATTTTGCCCCGGACCTACTTTTTCTCAGTTGAAAGCATTCTGGATTTTGGTCCCACAGTCTCTGTTCCTGCTCCTGAAGCCTCTGGTTTGTGAGTCTTGTCAAGGCCTCCAGGGCAGCGCGTCAGCTGTAGCAGAGGTAGAGGAGTTACTCAGTTTTGCCTTTATCTTCAACCACAGTGCAGTTAAGGAGGCGCAGTTCTCCCAGTTCTTATTCTAAGAGATTATTAGATTCTTTTTTAGGCCCTTTAGAGTATTTTTACTATGTGGACACAAAATTTCTACAGATATTTGAGAGATTTTAAGTTATTTCAATTTCTCAAATATAAACCAAGTCAGGGCAAGAAGGTTCACTCTGTCTGATCTCATGTAGAAGCAAGTTCCATAATTACCGACCTATGACTGGGAACGTCTTACCATCCTAGAGTGCGACAAGTTCAAACCTGAGCTTTGTCAGCCTAAGGGACCGCCTTTGAGCACAGCAGATGTGGTAGGGAGAGAGAGAGGTGATTCCAGAGACGAATTGGCCCTATCCCATTTAATTCTTTGAAGTTAAGGAAAAAGACTATTAAATAGCTCTGTAACTTGATTGACAATAAATGTTGTGTGTGGAGCGCTAACATGTTTATGTCAAGTGTTCCTGCTGGGAAGAAAGACCATTGCATGCCTCACCAGCAGCTGCTTCTGGGTGGCCTTTACTTTTGGCCCAAGTTATAGTATGTATCAATCATAAATTAAGCAATCATTGCTGAAGTTCAGTGTTCCTTTAAATTTGTATTGATACAGATATGACATTAATAGTCTCTTAACTTTGCTTTATTCTTTACTTACTGTTGAAATGTACCTTCAGCCTGCCTATTACAGAACATATGAAAGACTGCTATAAATTTTCCGTTATTTGGCACCTTGTATCTTTGCATAACAAGTAGGACCAATGGTGTAAGGGAGAAAGCATACAACTGAAATTGTTTGAATTCAGCCTGTATTGTATACATCTGCACTGACTGTGCTGGTGAATTTTTTATTTTCTCTGTATTCAACTTACTACAGGCCAAGCAACCTTGCAATCAACTCTGAAGCTCTCTGTTAAAATTGCAAACAACATATATCGCGGAGAATCCTGGTGGGCAGAAGACTGCCTGTGTTTAGTAAACTGGAAGTCATTCAACAAATTCATAAAGTCTCCTTGAAAAAGTACAGAGATAGCATAGATTCAGATTCATCTTTGATAACAATAGCTGGACAAATTTTTGGTGATCGAAGGTAGTTGCTGAGGGTCCCCCTGCACTCGCTTTAAAGATGAATGCATCCACATGCCACATCCTGACCATCTCTGTCCCCTGATGGCAGAGAGAGACTAGAGGTGAAGATATGTGTAAGATGTACCTGAGACACCTGGCTCCTAGGCTCTGCAGTTGATGAGAGGTGAATTCTGCCTCTAAAGTCCAGTGTCATCACTCTAAACATGAGCTGGAGTTCATCACATCCTGGGTCGCCTGGAGGGGCTTAGTCGCTGGTAAAAGGAACGCCCCATCACATTTCTGAGGTACCGGCAGACCACAGGGGACTCTGAGGTGAAAGCAAGAATTTGGGAGCAATCTGTGAGATTGTGTCTGTATTCTGGCAAGCAGGGTGGTGATGAGAATGGTAGTGGTTTGTGAGCAGAACGAAGAGCCGCAAATGGACCCCCAAAAACTTTTGTCTATCTGAAGAGCATGCTAAAATTTGGCCTTTTCTGTTTTGACTAATTCTATAGATATCACAGATTTGTGTGCTTTGTGGATGTGTTTTAAATTTAGAAAAAAAAAAAAGTCCAGGAAAATATGGCATTGGGACAATAGTATGTAATTCAAATTAAAAAAAAAAAAAGGAAAAACAGCACAAAGTAAAACCAAGTACATGCTGAAAGGAATTACTATGAAATGGAGGTCTGGAACACGAACTCTGCTGATGCTGTTACCTCAAGTCCCATCTGAATTAGGATATTACGTATTGTTTTTCTTATTGTGTTTGAGGAAGACTGTTACTGATTTTGAGGAGAAATATGTTGGAACTGAAGTAGTTCAGGGCTTGGAGCTCGACACAGGAATAACATTTAGTCAGGTTAGTTTAAGGGAAGGAAGAGACTGTAGTAAGACTAAGGAGGCATTGGGGAGACAGTAATAAAGAGATGCTGATAAAGTGCCTGAATTGACTACAGCCCTGTGAAAACTGAGGTTCTTGATCTGAAGTAGAAAATGTAGGTCAGCAGCAATCTGAGGTTTTCTTTCAGTTTGCCATGGCACAGGATCCCAGCGTTGTCAGCAGCATGGTATATTGTCACAGTCATGTGAATCCCATCGTTCCCAAGTGTAATCATAGTTTCTCATGTGAGTTTTCTCTCTTCAGGCAGGGGAATTTCTCTATTGTTTTTAGATGTTGGCTTCTACTGAGAAACATGTATGTGTATAAAGGCATAAAATCAGGAGCAGACTGAGAGACGGAGTTGTTGGAAAGATGCCACGTTGAGGAAGTGTATCGTATTTCACGATACAAATCATCCTGCAGCACAAGTATGAAAAATAATAGTAGTCAGTGGTTTACTTTTTATTGCTTCTTAGCATCCACAGTTTCCAGTGACTTCAGTGGGAACCAGAGGTGCTTGGCATCAGTAAAGTAGCCCATAGCTCATTTTAATCCTCAGGTCAAATTCTCAGCTGGTCTAAGTCAGAGCCCTTCTCTGACATTTTGTCTAGGATTCATTTCATGTAACATTTCAAGTTAAGCGAGATGATTTTTGTCTTAAATGTTGTATTGCATCCAAATATCCTTTCTGTGCATCCTTTCTACCACTTACAGAATATGTTTTTAATTCAAGGGGCAGAGAGGCTTACAAACAGAGGTCATTCTCGTTAAAGAAAAAACATAATCAGATGGCACGTTTCAACCCTATTATGAACCTTAAAAAGGATATCAAAGAAAATATCAAAGAAGGGGCAACTTCGGATTCAATTACTCATGGGAGTCCTAATGTCAGTTTTTTTTAAAAAGTTTGATGCATTTTTAAGTCATCTGTCTGTGCATTTATTTTAAAAGGAAATACAGGAGATTTGGTGCAATTTACATCTGGAAAACAAAGCTGATGTTACAGTAATATTTTAGAGACCTTTCTCTTTATCCTCTCTACTCTAAACAAAAACCTCCAATGAATCATACAGTCCTTCCTTGTCCATAAATACTGTCACACTGTAGAGTGGTACTCCACTGCTGGAGGTGCATGGGACATTAAGTTGTCCTGCTTTTCTCTGGTTGCTGTCCAGGTGGATAACCTCAGGGTCCTGGGAAACATTCACCCCTTCTGTAACAGAGATCCTCATGTTCAGGGCTGCTGTGAGTTATTGTAAAGAGTGTAACAGCTGCGCTGTTTATCTAGTAGATGCTGCATTCCCCTTGCTGAGACTCATGACTTTGTAGTGCACTCAAAGCCTTGGTGAGTGTGAGTACATGAAGGGCTGTTGAAAGCAGATGTGGTAGACTACTGTGACAGGAAAAAAAAAAAGGCTTTTTTAAAATTTGGGGAGAAAAATATAATTTAAATTTGAAAACACGAGCATTTGTCTTGCATATAGAAAAATAAAATTTGGGGGGTTGTGCTTGGTTAAACACATAGCACTTCGCACATGGGGGAATAAGACACTAATTTATAACAAAGGTTGTTAGGTATTTTCAAGACTGGAACTTGTAGAAAATTAAAGTCTCAATGTAGGATTATGAAGTATAATAGTAAAGAATTTTTTTTTTTCTTATATCTGGAGATAAGCATGGATGTGAGAGTGAACTCTGTGCTTGTAGGACTGGTAAACTCACCACAAAGGGATTAGCAGCCTCACAGAGAAAGAGATTAACATTTCAAGGCTCTGGTCTCTGTGATGTTTTTTGAAAATGAATCTAAAAAGTAGCAGTTGTATTAAAAAATGTCGTCTTGGAAGAGATGAATACAGCAAAGCAGGAGGAATTCAAAGCAAATCTATTTGCACTGAGAGTTGCTGAAAATCTTACTTAAATGCAGATTAAAACTTCCCTGAAGCTGAGAATATATGTTACAAAATTATTGGTTATTAAAAAAAAATAATAATTTCAGAAACACTCCCTCCTCCCCAGCACTTACAAATGAAGGCAATTCAGAGCTGAAATGAACAAGTGAGAGAGATTTAGAGATTATAGAAATTGATTATTATGGTATTAACTTCTTACAGGGGTAGAATGGCAGGAAGCAGAGACATGTTAAAGACTCTGCCTTTGGCCTCAGTGACATTTGAAACTCTAGAAAAGCCCATGAGGAGGAGAAGGAGGTAAATGCAATAATGGGCAGGAACAATGGCTCAATGTTTACAGAAGAATGCAGTTGCTGGGCAGAAATTGTGCCCGTAAGATTTTCTTACATTTTTTTACATCACCGTAATTGATCGCCCTGGTCATTAATTTACATTTTTTATATTGTCTGTTAGGAAAAGAGTGGGAGTTACAGAGGAATGGAATAGAGGGCAGAGTATAAGCTTCAGCACCCATCAGTTATTCCTGTTACAACAGACCATTTGTATATCTTGAATTTTCAAAAGCAGATTTTCCAAGAAACGTCTCCTCTAACCACCATAGATTGATCATATGTTGCAGACTTTGCTGTGATATTTCCAAAAGATCTCATTTGAAGCTACTGTGGTAATCTGTCCTTCTAAGTAAGATTTTGCAGAGAGAAAAGTAATTTACTTTTTCTTGTGAAGGGTATGAATTATGACTTGTTTGTGAAAAAAACTACCCATTGAAACTATGTGAATAATTTGGGTTAACCTTATAAAAATGTTTTTGTTTTCTCACCAAGCAGAACATTTTCTTTTCTCAATATAACCAGCTTAATATAAAATGTCATTGTTTTCAGAGGATGTTTGTTCCTTTAGATTTTATTAACATTTGTTATCCAAATTCTATGCAAAAGTCCGTGGTGTTTCAATTACAAAATGACAGAAGTGTTCAGATTTGCATTCATTTTGAATAATACTGCTTGTGGAGTGGAACAAGAATTTCCCCACAGCTACCACCAACCCAGAATTAAAGTAGCTTTTGAATATACTTTAGAAAGCTATTCCTTAATTAGCGATTCTGTTTACACTGAATATAAGTGCTTCAAGCTCAGGGAATGGGCCTTTAAAAAAAATATTGTAAAGAGATCAGATTTCAAACTCTAAAATGCTGGTAAAAATGAGACATTTGTAAAAGAGCTGCAAAAAGAATTTGAGACCTCCTATATTTTATATTATTTTGGACTTCAGAGAATGCAGTCTATTTTCTCTTAGTGATCAGACTGATTTGCTGTCTGCATGTTTTTGAAGTTCTTGCCAAAAGGTTTGTTTACATTGTCTGCTTATTCTTTCTCCCTCTCCAAAACCAGAAAAACAGTTCCAAAAATTAAGACACTTTTTGTAGTGTAATAGTTTCATACATAAGGATAAAGTCTATCCTGATAAATACTGAGCTTATTCTATTTATGGTTAAATTGACTAGTTGATCTTGAAGTATTCATTTTAACATCCTATCAAAGTTAACATGGTTTTAGCAAAGTTCTTAGTGCGGCAAGACTGATCGTCGGATGGTTCCTCAAAGCGTGGAGCGCGTCTCCTCCGCTGGCCTCCTGACAGTGCAAGGGGAGAATGGGAGAAGCTCTCATGGAGGTGGTGGTGCACGGTGGGATTAGAAGTTCGCAGTTGGTTTCCTGTTTTTGTCGAGTGGCTGGAGAGAGCCAGGCTTCCAGGAGTTTGGAATATATTGTCTCAGAGTCAATACAGAGGGTGACGGGGAGCCTCACCAGGCATCTTTCTGAAGGAGCTGTAACTCAATGTCGTCGTGTTCAAGCCCTTTCAGCGCTGACTGCATAGAAAGAAGGGCTGGAGGTCCCACCCTGGTTGGGGCGACAGCTGGACAGAAAAAGGGAAACGTCTTGAACGCCGAAAGCTCCATGTTGTATACAATAATAAAGCAGATTACAGGTGAAACTTAGTCTTTTAAGTTAGAAAAAAAAATAGCGGATGAAAATTTTGCACGACTCTTTATTCTAAATTGAATTCTGCCATTCTGTAATTTTTCAGCAGCAGCCCTCAAACTAGCTGAACTGTTCATTCACAGTCTTCTGGGTGTGAAAGGGTGTTTTTCCCTCTACTTGAAGTATAATCAGAAAACCTGGAATTATTGTCAGCTACGCATTTTAAAGCTGTGCTTGCCTTGTAGGCTTGCCTAAAAGCCTTGAAAGTCATGGTTCTTCCCCAGAGGGAGATATTAAAAATATGAAAGAACATAAAATGCCCAAACTTGCGACATACAACAGTCATACAGGAGGTTGCAAGTGAATGATTGCATTGGCTTATTGAAACATCTAAGGGGAAAAACTGTATTATGCAATTGTATGTAAATCAATGCCTACTACAGTTACACCATCTGTAAGAGTCTATCGTGAAACCAAGAATGGACAGCATATAGCTTTACATGATTTATATTGTCCACAAGAGCTGTTACTGTCGATCTCTCCTGGAGCTGCAGAGGAATAATACAGCTGTACCCAAAAGCAGGGGTGGCTCTCAGCACCTCATTGCTGTGAGTGCGTATCAGAGTACAGCTCTGGACCACCCTGGCAGCCCAGCTCCTTTAATATACCAATGCAGCCCCGCTGACTTCAGTGAAACCTTATAGGATGCATGTCAGCTTGGGATTTGGCAGTGGCTGCACACAACTATGTTGTAGTTGGCTGGTGTAACCATTCTGGCTGTGGTCATGGGGGTGTATCGTTCTCTGTTGACAGTCGGGACTTTGTCAACAAGTGCACACATGTGCAGTGTCGGGGTTGAGTGTGTTTAGCGCATAAGGAAATAATTAGCAGAGATGGAAGGTAAATTATCTTTCTGTCTGTGCTTTAGTTGCCATTTAATTTTTGCATGCACATTTAAATATGTATGTCTGTGTGTACATATATTTATCAGTAAAATTTTTCAGCAGAAATTAGCTGTCAAAATATGGACTACCTCCAGTTAAGCCAACATTCCCTTTTTCCCACCAGCTCTCTCTTCTGTCTCACTCTTGTTTTCAACTCCCTCGCTTCCCTTCTTCAGTCCCTGGCCTCCCGGGTCTCTTTTTCCTGTGCATATTCCCGGTGGATGGTGAAACATAAAAGAAAAGCAACTAAATAGGAAGAGGGGAAAATACAGTCACTGACCCTGTAACTTGAATACCTTTTGTGCAGCAGTTTGCAGAACATTTTGAACTCATATTCAACTCTGAAAACGATATGAGAAGTGTTTAATGAATGTAAGCCTTGACAGTAGAAAGTCAAGGTTGAAAATGGCTGTGTATTCAGCCAGCGCTGAGCTCAGCCTCAGGGTGAACAAGTGGGACTGACGCACATATGTTGCATTCCTCTTATGACTTGCACCTCTTCCTCTCCCTGCTATGGTCTAAAGGGAGATCAAAGCCTGACCATCTTAAAAAAAAAAAAAGAAAAAAAAAAGCTAACCTGATTGTTCATTTTCAGAAAGTCACAGACCCAGAAATCAAGGAGGAAGAAAGTTGGCCCAATACAGGATTTATGGCTTTGCCTTCCCATTAGCAGTCAAGCTTTGGTCATTAATGAAGTTTTCATCCTTAAAACTGGAGATTGGTACGCTGAATGGAGTTGTGGCTTCTCCCTCCTTTTAGCGTGACACACATCTTGATCTGGAAGAACTCTGTCCAAAGGTGACATAGTAGTTCACTGACCATTCTCAACTTTGTTTTTAATGTTGTTAGTGGGTTTTTTAGTTTAGTTTAGTTTTGTTTTTTTAATGATTTTGCCATCTGAGTTCTTATTATTGACTGGAAGCTGCTGGCTCAGTTAATGCAGCCTGTTAAGTAGTTTGCAACAATAATTCCTGCTTTTACTGATGTAGTCTTGTTTAGAACTGGCAGCCCAGAGGTAGGAGGCTTTGCGTGTTTGCAGTTTCTTCTCCAGCAAGTTCTTAGAACAATCCTGGGATTGTTTCATGCTCTTTCCAAAGCCCAGAGGAAGATTCAGGAAAGATTGCCCAATATTTTTGGGGACCTTTGCAACTCATTAAAGCTCATTGCCCAATATAATTCCTTGCTTCTAAGGAGAGAAACAATTATATGAAGTTGTTTGGAGATACATTTTTAAAGTGCTGTATCCTGCAAAGTGAGTAAAGAATCCCATCAACCCATGAAAAGCGGAACACCATTCAGATAAGAGAAAACCTGCATCTTTATCGTTTTGGGCTTGCAAAAGTGTGAAAAGAGTAGGACTGGATACATCAAAACCTTTTTCGTTTTCTTAATAGCATGATTCAATAGCTGGGTTTTTACTGTTTTGTTTAGTGGAAGTTGGAACCATTTTCACAGGTTGACCACAGTCAGTACAGAAAAGTATATTTCCCTGAATTAATCAACATATTGATAAAAATGCTGAGTTTTCCAATTTTCATTGAAAGCCGTGGGCTGGTGCTCCAGGCAGCCTGTAGTGGCGTGGAGTTGAAGGGGTGCTGAATTCAGTGGGACATTTCCTTTGTGAGAGTATTTTGGCAGAGCTTGCTGGCTTTGCAGTGTGTGCCTTTTAAAGCCTCTGATAAATGATTAGGCAGATAGTTTAGCCTATTGTTGCCAGTGGGAGCAAGGCAGCGACTCCAAGAGAAGTGTCCAGCTAATGTATTAATGCCTTAATCCAGACCAATAATATAATGTAGTTTGACATGTCTGGCATATGGTTTTTATCATCTCAATATTCTTCTCTGTTCCTTCATGACATTATAGACAACTAACCAAAATAAAGAGAAGCAGGAATTTCTTCACCCATAAAATGTATTTTAAAATGTTCTGTATTTTGTTTCAGCTCTTTGGTTGATTGGATAATGAAGTGATCCTGAAATTCAGCGATTACTTCACTGTCTGTCTACAGTATTTTCTTTCAGAATTGCCTGTGGCGTTATCTGGGAAAGAAATATTGGTCTATGTCGTTAGAAATACTTGCGCAAAATTTGTGATGTGCAAGTGCTTTTCACTTGCACTGCTAAGCACACATGTGTGCAGGTATTGGATGTTTGGACGCTTACCAGCCTGCAGGTATGAGGTGCTGACATTTCGGAAATGTGATTTTAAAACCAAGGTGCATTTTGCAAGCTAGGCGTTTTGCAGTGGCAAGTAAAGCAAGTGGATTATATCCAGGAGACATTTCAAAAATAAGTAGAATAATGGAGTTTTTGTACTGTGCTTACACATTCGTATGCGTGTACCCCTTTCTGAACAGATAACACATGGAGTCGCCACAACACGTCACTGGTTACCTGTGGGCTGGGTTTGGCTTAAAGCCCCGTGCAAACTGTGCGCTTACACACTGGGCTGAAAGGAGCCTTTCCCTTCTGCCATACGAGGTATTATATACTGGGGTGTTGGCTCTGAGCACAGCAGATTACTTGCCTCTTGCTCCCCCATCGGCTCCACTCTGCTGTGAGCCCAGCAGCGTAGGCACAGCCAACCAACACCAGTATGGAAGATACCGAGGGTATAGTCAGTCCGTGGTGGTTACTACAGGTAGGTATGGCTGTATGCGCTGAAACCACAATCTGACCTGTGTCATTAATTACATTTCCCTACATTTTCCTGTTAATTGCGTAATAAATCATTAGCAGACATCACGGAAATACCGTCAGAAGAACTGTACGCAGTTGGGTCACAAGATTACGTGAAGTGTAAGGCAAGGCAGTACTTCATGCAAAGTGCACCAGTAAAAGTTATGGCCTAAGCTGAAAGGCTCACTGGTCTGCTGAGAAGGCTATTTGTGGCTAACACTTTAAGTGTTTTAACAGAGCTGTAAAGGGAGGGCTTCCATCTGGCTCTTGTTTTCACTTCGAACTTTATTTTTGCATTCACTGATAAGTTAACTTACAATGCAGTCATTACATTCTGTGGCTGTTACAGTTGTGTGTTATGTCTGTTGTTAGTAAAGAAATGTGGACAGGCACGTATTAGGCAAATGAAGGGATTTATCCTATCTCAGTTGATGCATGATTGTCTGTTTCTTTCAGGATAAAGAGGCCCAGAAAGACTTAGAGGCTCTACTTCTCACACTGAAGCTGTGATACTGTGCACTTTTTAACTCTTCACACTGGGATAAAATTGCAAAACTAAAATAAGAATCTGAAGTGACTGGGAACTACGGGTGAATTCCAGCTATGTCAGTGGGAAAACTGTCATTGATTTTAGTTGGCTTGATTCGTGGCATTTAAGCATCTGGCGATTATGATATGAAAATGATGCATTCATTTTTTGATTATTTATAATCTTGAACTGAAGTTTAAACTTTAGATTGCTGACACTGTGAGTCTAATTCTCTGAAGATAAAGTCCACTGCTGGCAATGGACCTATGGGGGTTTAGAATGCAAAATGCATAAATCTCATTCTGTCGAAGATTAATTGACTAGTATGTGATGCCAGCATAGAACTGTGTGTAGCGAAAACAAACAAACAAATGTTTCTATAGTAAATTATATTTGTATCAGCTAATTTACACAGATGTATACAGAAGAAAATCATGAAAGTTTATGTTTACACATTTCTCTACTGTTATAAAATTAGGATCTTGTTGAAGTTAAAGAAAAAGCTGTTGCCTCCATGGAGCTCTTTTTACTTTAAACCTACTCTTGGTTTTACAAAGAAATGCGAAAACTTTATAAATTAAATATTAAAGTTATATTTTATTTGTAATATCAAATACAATATTAAAAATCAGACCAATGGAATGTAGTGTTTAGATTAATTTATTACAGCTGTGATGTTTAATGGATTTGTTACAGGACCTCCACCAAGTCTGTGAATCCTGGCTCTTTGTCTCTGAACAGTTGCCTAGCACGGTGGCATCAGTGTGTCTTCAGAGAAACTAGTCCAGCATGTGACCATCACTAACCTTTTATATCATCTATACAAAATAACCTGTGCATAAAAATAGACTAATTGAAGACCTGCTACTTCTGTCTGAGTGTGTGGGACAGCAATGTTTTCCATAAAACGTAACAGGTAGGGCAAGAATTCTGTTCACCAACGGACTGATCCAGAATTCACCAAAGTCTGTAGAAAAATAGAGGCCAGTTTTCATTGGCTTTTAATTTGGGATCCTAATCTACATGCAGGGAGTGTATCTGGAAGAACTAAGCATTTCTGCTAAAGGAAATGCAATTGGATGAGGACCACCATGCTTTCCCTTCACCTCTGTGATGTGTAAGATAACATGGATCAGTTGATGGCTAAAACAAGGAGGAGTCCTATGGCACCAATATATTGAACTAGTGATTGGGGCTTTAATTTTGTACAGGTGGGGAACAGTGAAATTAGCAAGTAGGAACTACAGTCACCGCAACAAAGATCTAAAAATTGCACAGATGTGGAGGAGTGTGTATACATATGACTGAAGCATCTCATAGTAGGAGTGAGCTTTAACTACTAACAACAGAAGGTAATAGATTCAGTAGACTTGGAAGAAGACAAATGTGTAGAGTTACATTTGAATTTAGCCTGACTCCATGGCATAAAGTACAGATTTATTTTCATAAAGTAGGGCTCTCCATTTTTAAAACATTTTCTTTAATAACATGTTGTCAGACATGCAGGCATTACTGTGAGATATCTGAAAGTTCAGAACTGGCTCTGAGTTCTCGCTGTTATGTTCCTGGTTTTCATTATCCTGAAGTTCTTCACAAATTGAAATATGCATTTTAGTTGTTCTTAATGTTCATTTGTGGGAAAATAGTTCCCACACCTCTTTTTCAATTCCAGAGTTCTCTTTTTTTTTCATACATATTTTCAGAGGAAAGGGGAAATACCATATGAGATAAATCCTATCAAGTAATTCCTTCTGTGACAGAATAATTGACCTGTGAACAGAGAAGCTGCAAAGGTGACATATCCTGATTTTGGTAAGCGGCTTTTGGTAAAAACTGCTTTGCACATTGTCATAGCCAATGCAGGAAGTATAGTGTAAATGGATCTGCAAGAGCGATATGTACTGGCGGTTGTTGTTAGCAATTCATTGTCACCTGGGAGGATGTAATAAGGAGGCCTTTACTTAGATCAATTTTATGCTAGTTGAAATACTTTATAAAATACATTGGATTATGCAATAGGTATTTCATTTACAAGCAATTGTTGCTGATAAGGTCTGAAAGTGTATTGGAGGAGTAGATTAGAACAAGAAGTAGTTTAAATTAATTGCTGAAATTAGGTCACAAGTAGAATTTGCTTTGTGAAGGGCAAATAGAAAATATTGAATGGAAGTAACAGAGGATGGAGGTGACCTGGCTAGTTGTGGTAATCCTATGGAAAAGGACATGCAGATTCCAATGAGTGGCAAGCTAATCATGGGTCAATAATGTCATGTTATTGTGAGAAAGCAAATTTCATACTAGACTGAATAAATAAGCATTCCCCATTAAATTAACATGAAATAACCCTTTACTCTAATTAGGCCTAATAAGGTCTAATGAGGTCTGAGCTGGAGCACTATATCCAGTTTCAGACATCACACTTCCAAGAGGTTGGGGGCTAATTGGAAAGAGTCCAGTGGAGAGAGACAAGAAAGATGAGAGTGCTAGACAACATCATTTTGTGTGTAAAAATTGAAAGAATTTGGTTTGTTTAGTCTGCAGGAGCAACGACTGAAGGAGTATTCACATTTGTAAAAAACTATCAAAGAGCAGACAGTAAAATAAAACCCCAAAACCTTGTTCTCCAATTCGCAGGACGAGAAGTAATTGCCTACCCTCAGACAAGGCATTAGGAGAAAATAATCCTGATGGTAACTTTGCAAAGCCCTGCAATACGTTTCCTGAGAACATTATAAAATCATTTACAGGAGTTTTAAAGTAAAGGTTAAACAAAGACGACTTTAAACATTGGCAGTGCTTAAGGCACAGTTCATCCTCTGGCAGAGGTTGGACGCGATGGCTTCTGAAGATCCCCCCTGGCCCTGCTGTCCCTGGGGAGCACACGCTCCAGCGCCCTGCGAGCCCGGGGGCTGCTCCTGGGTGTCTGCAGGCGGTGGGACTGTGTCTGCACACGCTGGCTCTGTGTCTGGGCCCAGGCTACCCGGTGAATTTGTGCCACGAAGTGTTCACCAGCATGCTTCAAGACTGTAATTTAAAGATGCGCATCGTGGCTGCCCTTGGCTGTTTATTTATCATAGCTGCCGTTTTAATCCACGTTATTACATTTTTAATTTCTGATCTTGTAGGTGAAATTACTAGTCTTTCTTTTCAGCCTTCTAAATTAAGCCCATTCTTCTGTTTTAATTTTTTGCTTATTACTAGTCTGTGTGTAGAATCACAAAATAAGAACTGGGAGAGAAAAGCTTACTTTTAATTACTCTTTCTAACTTGTCTTTCATAGTTTGCAGAAATATTCCTCGCACAGATAAGAAACTGCTGTTTTATACAGCTAAGATATTTTCTGCTTTTAAAATTTTTTACTAGTTAGTGTACATGAGCATTCTCAACTTTTTAATGTTTCTGCTTTGCTAATCTGAGAACTTTTACAATTCAAGCATGTTCCCTAAATTGTTCTCTAATTGCTCCTTGGAATAAAGCTTTTGCATTTAGTTCTAGGCCTAGGCTATCTGTTCTCTGTGTCGTATCAGCTGGAGAAGCAGTAAATGTAGTTCCAGAGAGCCATATGTTTTCTTTTTTGTTTAAAGCATCCACAAGTAGACATTCGCTTCCGTAGTTTTGTCTCAGTGGAGGAGCTAGAAGTTCACCAGATTAAACTCTGTGGGCCTTTAGGCCGTGTGGATCAGATGGGGCTGCAGGCTGCCCGAAGCCATGGTGCCTTGGCCATGTTGCCCACTGCTTCCTTCTCCTCTTCCGCTGTGGCATCTCCTGTTTGCTCTCTGCTCCAGTTCATAACTGGAAATTCTCTGGGGGAATGTATGTCTTTACATGTTTGCAACAGGTGAGTTCAGGGGGCCTTGGTGTGATACTAGGATTCTAGTGCTTCATTACAGTTAAAATTAGTAGTTCTGCCTTCCTGGATAATTGAGATATTTTTTATTTCCTGTGGCAAAGCTAAGGGCTCTGTCATTTGCTTCTGATCTCTTTGGGATTGTCCTTCTGCAACAGGAGGTCATCACAAAACAAGTTATATAGTTTTTGTAGCAACTGGTCACAGGCACACTGTGGAAGTGGTTACAGTGATACAGTCTCATACTGCTTTGTTTAAATTACTGTCTTTCCTTTTGCAGAGTCTTAGGGTGAACTACTCATTTTTATGTAGTAGTATCAATACACTGACTTCTGGAATGAATTAGGAAGCTGTCCAACAGTGGTGAGTAGCTGATGATTTAGAAAGTGACAATTCCTGTGTCCAGTTAAATTTAAAAAAAAAAAAAAAAAAAAAGCTAAATCTATGCCTGCAGCATGCAATTCCCTTAGTATAGTAGTAAAAGCCTGAACTGAAACCCCAAACCAATTAACCAACAAAACAAACAAAAAAAGAAGTGGCTACCAGAGATCCAGCCGTATTCAACCAAAACATACCAGCTTATCTGGATCTGCTCATCTTCAGCCATCACCACCTAAACACCTTCAACCTGAAGTACCTAGAACTGTAGGGAGGTACTGTTGGTTCCAGCAAGGTTTTCTGGAAGTTTCTTGGACACCCTGGAGGGCAGTCCTGTGGTGTTTTCTTTCAGTGGGTACAATAGTCATGATGGATGCACTACACTTACTCCAAACTAGAAAATCCTGCAGTAACACGACAGTTAAAATTGTATCGCAGCATTCATCCAGTGCAAACTCAAGAAGGAGTAACTCTGACTGTAAGGCCAATATATTTTTTTTTTTTCTGTACATAAGGTTATATTCTTATTTTTCAGCACTTTTCCTTCTTACAGACTCCCAGTTCCTTGAAGAACAAGCAAATCAAACTGTCTCGACAATACAAAAACAAGTAAGCTTTTCTGGCCCCATCTATGTTTGTGTAACACGTGCATGTATGATGCTGGTAAATGAAGCACTAGAACTAAGAATGTGAAATATTAATTTTTTTAAAGAAATATTTTACTCATTTCATTAAAATAAACAACCCATCATTCTAGAAGTATCTGTGGAAGCAATGTCCAGTGTGAACTTGAATAGGAACAATCTAAGCTCTGTGTAACCAAAACATGTCTTAAGGATATGGACACAAATGTGGATATACTTTTTAATGTACCAAACTAAGTTCAGGTTTCTAATTAATGGATAAAGGCAATCAACATGGCTGATGAAATTTCAGGCCCCAGGTGAGAGAAATGTTCTTGTTTGTTGTTCAGAAAAATGTGGCAAATCAGCAAAGTGGATTCAGCGATTTATCTGTGTTTTCATAATCTTGGAAGAGGGTAATGTGTGAAGAAATGAAGTAATTTGTAAAGCTTCTGACTGTGGGTCTGCGTTAATGATTGCTGGTTTTCAGAATGCTAGGCCAGCTCATATAGTGCCTGTAAAATCATATATAAAGGCTTAAAGCAGTCAGTTTTTTGGGTTTGTTTTGTTTTGTTTTTCAAAATAAAAGAGCAGAATGCTTCTACAGCAACACTTTTTGAAGTGCAGCAAGGGATTCATACGAAAGCATTGCTGGACTGTGTGTTCGTTTTGATATCACCAGTGGACAGGTATTGGCAATTTCATGCAAAACAGTCTTCCTGGTGCATTCAACCCGAATCCCTGGGCAAGAATTACCAGTGCACACAGGTCCAAAATGCCATAGTCAACTGTATGACCCCATAGTCATTTAATGTCTTCTTTGTTTTAAAAGTTCTTGCTTTACAAAAGAGTAGTTTCACTTGATCTGTGACATTTTGCTGCCATCAAGAACATGGCAAAACAGCCTCTGGACATCACTAAGACCCAAGCTTTGTGCCAGGATTAGATTTTTTAAAGTACCCATTTGACCTTGTGGGACATTTGTTTCTGTACATCCTGAGACTTGGTTTGGCGTGTTCCACCGGCAGGCTGCTTTTGGCCCCTTTTACTGCCATTCCTACATGACCCAATGTGTTGATTCATGAAACGGGAAGGCAGGTCGCAGGTCTTTTCAGCTGTCATGAGGGAAATTCACAACAACAGTGTAGGGAGAAAAACAAAACAAACCCAAACACAACAAACAACTGGACCTGTATGGTCATTTGACTAATACTCTTAATTAGTTGTCTACCAGACATGATTTCTGTAAAAGGCACTGGTTTATTCTCTAGGTGGCAAGCTGTGTGATCAGTCTAGCCTGTTGCACACCACAGAATTTTTCTCCAGCCTTTACATTTTAATACTTATTCCCTCCCCCTTCACTTATTTCCCCATCTGAAAAAATGAGGCTGATAGTGCTTTTTTCACCCGCCTGGTTTGAAGAAAAACGTGTTGGGCGGTGAGGCACAGCTCTCCACAGCTGCAGTGCTTGAGCAGACCGCCCACTTGCCGCCAAAGCTGGCAGCAGCTCCCCCATTGCCAGGCTGGCCTTGCAAGGTCAGAAGGCTGTGCTGTGGTCTTCAGTGATGGGTAGAGCCAAGCCAAGGTCCAGCCAAGCGTTAACTGGTTGGAGGACAAATACAGCAGTACATGGTAAACAGGCCTCACTTCTTAGGCCTCTCTTCTTAGGCCTCTCTTGCTCTTTCTATCAGCACTCGAAGAGCTGTCAGAGCAGACGAAGCTTTGGGAAGCATTTAAGCTGTGTTTCCAGGCTGGTTTGGAAGGTGTGGAAAGCAGATACGTCGATGGATACGCAGGTGCAGGGGCAGCCCTACTTACCCACAGCTGTGTGCAATCATCTGGGCTGGGGAGAGGCTGGCACACCTGGGCGAGCAGCAGGGACAGAGGGCCAAGGTGCCTGGAGCTGGGGTTCAGGTGAGCCCTGAGCAGAGAATTGGCAATTTGGTGCCCACGGCCAGACTAAATGTTCCAGAGAGCTCATGAAAGATGTGTTTGGGGGACGTGTGCTAGTCACTCAGGAGCTGTGTTGCTGCAGGAGTTTGCTGGAAGATGGTCTGAGCCCCTGGCTACTGCTGGCCTGGAGGTGAAGGAGGGTGAGTACATGCTCCATGGGGTATCCAGCTTTGTGCTGCTGCGTCTGTGTCAGCGGGAGAGTCTGTGTGTCACATGTGATGGGTACTGTAATGGTGGGGGTTTCACAAGCATGTGTGTCTGCCTGTGGCACCTGCCAGCATTCAGTTAAAAGAGAAAATCTGGAAGGTGTTCCTAGCAAAGCTAACCAAAGGCAGACAGGATTTGGTAACTCCTGATGAGGAGACATTTTAAGTCTTGAGCCTGTAACTACTGATATACAAGACTCCTTTGTGCAGGGCTTTGACTGCCCTACAGTGAGACCTGTGGGGATGCTCTAGAACCTTCCTTTGTCACCATCACAGCCTCCTCTGGGGCACTGCTGTATGTGGCAGGTGACAGTGAAATGAAAATGTTCTTTTTCTTCTTTCCTACTTCAAAAAATGTGGGGGTTTGTCCATGTCCTCTAACTTACCTTCATATGCAAAAGATACAAGGCAGAAAAGAGGTTTCAAATGTGTTACTTATGAACCGCCATCTTCTTACCTATGAACAGCTATTTTCTTGTGGGACGAGCTTGTTACTGTTAAGCAAATGAGTGCTAAAATCAAGCTAGAACACTGGTGTGAAAACACTGCTGTGGCTTTGTTTTGCGGGGTATATTTTAAATGCCAATGTTTTACTTAGTTTCCTCCATAATTGTTTACAACGCTTAGTTAAAATCCTGACTGACGGACCTGCAAGAAGATCGTGTGAGGTTGTGATCAATTGGCAACCTTAAATCGAAGCTAAAGGGTGTTGTTTTTTTCTTAAATTGTTAAAGGGTTTAGTCCTTAAATTTAGACTAGAGAAGGAAGTTGAATGAAGGAGCTTTTTTTTATATCAAACAGTGAGCAGCTGAACAGTGGCGAATGTTTAATGTATCTGCAATGGTACCAGATAAAGGCGGACAGGCTTACTGGGTTCACTTATACCTCAACATACTGATTTCTGTGTTGCACTGGATTTACTCTGATACAAATGTTATGGATTTTGTCTTATTTTTAATGGCAAATTGTAATTACACTTGAAGAAATTGAATGGGGACCACAGTTTCTGTGTATATATATGTGTGTGTGTATATATATAAAAGTGTAGAGAGATGTATCCATAAGTTCAACAAAGGAATCAAAATAGATATGATTTGCTGCATTTTGTAGCCACAGTTAGCAACTTAATTACTTTGTAGACATTTTGAAATTACTGTCCATAATGTGTGAAGTGAAAATGTAAGTGAGGGAGAGAGATTCTACCTGCACATCATTTTATACCCTAGCATGTCAGAGCAGAGTTACAAATACTTGATGAAAGGAATTGCCACAGTTCAGCACCTAACTGGGCCTCCCTCTGAGAAGAAAGACAGGAAAAATATCTGTTGAATACAAAGCATTGCCAGATCCCTTGTATACTGGAGGGGAAATGCTGCGTGCTGACTCTGCTCCAGACTGCAGGCTCATTTTGATGCAGAGCCATCAGTTCCTATTGGAAGCCCCTTACATGTTCAACTTGGGGCAAGCAGGTGGTAAAGAAAAAGTTAAAATAGACTGTAAGTAAACATATTAGCTTTCCTTGCTGTGGCTTCTTGACCAGTGAGCTTGTCAACTCTGAGGTGTTTACTGAGTTGGTAGGAATCAGCTATCAACCCTGTCTTTAGGAGAAATGGTTGTAATCAGTGTCCCCAAAACATCATATCTGCTTCTACAGAGCCTGTGCCTGAGGGGGAGGGATGACACGGGGAGAGCCAGAGAGGTCTGGAGGTGGGGGTTTGTCTTTTGAGGGTGCTTTTCTGTATGTAAGGATTATGGTTTGCAGAGAAATCCTCAAGGAGGCTTGCTTAATACCCATCTGTGGTATGTTTGATTTTCTTTGGTTTCCTGCACTCAATACTCATTCATCAAGAAGTAAAGTAACTCCTGTGGGAGTGGAAAGGGGAGAGAAATTTCAGGCAAGATTGAAGCGGTCTTGGATATTAAGTATGAGGAGATGGAAGTGCATCCCTGAACGGCTCCTACTGAGATGCTAATAGCTGGTCCACTCACCCGTATTACACTTAATCTCTTCCAGTTTTCCTGCCAAAACAAATGGTATTTCCAGTTATGCTCCAAGTGAGGAGAAGCCAAAATGTAACCTTAAACCAGTGAGCTTTAGAGCCCGCGTTGCAGGGGCTGGAAGTGCTTTTTCTGCCAAGCAGACAGGCGGGGCATTCGGCAGGAACCGCAGGCCTGTCAGTAAGTTTGACCTGAGACAACTGGGGCCCTGTGGCCAGAAGGGAAGGTGTCCATAAAAACTAAATCCTCAGCAGAGCTGTGTACATCTCCAGGAGTTCAGTTTCCAATGGTTTTGGCAAACTCTGTTTTTCCGTGTTGATTTTCTGTGACGACTCCTCTCTCGAAGTGGCTTTGACTTTCGCTCCAATTTTTCTGACACATGGCAGACAGCAATGGGCATGTTTGGGTCCTCAGATCGACATTTGCTTTCTGCATTGGTATCTTCATTAGTAGGTACAGCCTCCACTATGCTTAATGCATACAATATATTAAACTGCAGGAGGTAATGCTGTATTTACTCTGTTCTTTGATCATTGTTTTTCCCAAACAACTTCTAATTACTCACCTATTTCACCAGGCAGAGTCCCTTCTCATCTCTGGCACAAGTTTTTGCAACTAAGTGGAGCATCTCTTTTTTTCAAGGTTTCCTAAAGGCTACAAGAAAATATTTCTTGCACTGGAGACCTGTCAAACTTTTCCAGTCAGGTAGTATTTCTCTCAGTATAATTATGATAAAATACAGCTGATGTGGAAACTTGGGTACAAAGCAACCCAATTGTCCAAGTCCACATTTTCTTTTTTTCAAGTGACATGATAGATTTCCTGTTGTTATTGACAGATTTCATACGGCTATATCTCATATTCAGAGACAGGTTGAGTAATTCTTCATATTGCAGGCATCACAGCGGCTTTAGAGAGATGCATGGCCTTTCAGAACAGGGGGAATTATCTGTTAAATTTTGCACAATAGTTTAGAAAACTTCTGGTGTGAAAGGATATCCTTTTGAGGATTGCTTTGTGTAAAGCGCTTTATGCCAACGTTTCTGTGCCATAAGCCCTTGAAGTGATCTTTTTACACACAGTATTTACCCTATCTCTTTGATTTTGAGAAATATTACATAGGCATTTTAAGACATTTCTCCTATGGTTGACACTCACCACTTGCAAGTTGCTCTGCATTCCTCATCCTTCATGTTCTTATAGGTTTAAAACCAAAAACCAAATAACATAAGCCCTCCAGCCAGTCTCTAACTCTGATCTGGAGAGGCATCCAGGTGACCTGCAATTCAGAAGGGATTTTCCTGCTGGTTTCAAGTGGAGTGTTCTCAGGTGTGATAGTGAGTAGGGTGCCATAAAATTAACTTGTCATTATCTTCTGCGTTTCTGTCACTGCCTGAAAAGATGCAAATCGACAACAGTTTAATGCCCTGGAATAAAGCTAGCCAGTGAAAGTGTTCAGAGAATGCTGTTTGCATGTTACGAAAGCCACAATTTCTAAGCTGACTGTAAACATAGGGAATGGGGAGAGTTAACAGGTTTTGTGGCATAGGAAGGAAAACAGTACATTTCCACCGCAGTGTTACCAGCATGAAAATTTGGTAAAAACCTTAGAAAAATCATATTTTAAACTATATTTTTCTTATTAATTAATCTATTTTTTTCTCATGAAAGTAGCTTTAACATTTCCCTGGTATTAATATGCAAAAACTCATGTCCATCAATCAAACTAAAAAAAAAAAGCATAATCACTATTCTTCCCATAAACAGAGACCACATAGCAGCCTGTAGGTCTATCCTAATAAGCAGGTAACCCTGTGAGGACATATGTAGGAGACCCAGTGATGCTGGGCGGCTGCTGAGTTGCCAGCCGTGCAGTTCCATCTCTGACAATGTTTTGCTTTGAGGAAGCCCCATCTGTTGTTTAAGTTGTTGAAGTTCTCGTTAGTCATATTGGAGACAGCAGTACAAGCATTAAAAAGAGAAAGAAATGAGAAAGCCTAATGTGTGCCTGGGGCACAGCACTGCTTCCAGGAACACCGTATTTTGTTGATTCCACAATTCAGTGCCATGGGATTTTAATTCGCTCTTTACTCATTTTTCATTTCCTTATTTTTTGGCATTCAGACCCAATTTTGATGAAAAGATTGCCCTGGGATATGAACACTTCCTGGAGGTGAAAGTTGGATTAGGAACGTACTTTCCTAGGATCTTCTCCTTAACACCTGGCTCTTTCCCTGTGAAAGGGGTGGGCTGGCTGTGGCTCAAAATGTGCATATAGGCTTCATGGTAACAGCAGTCCCCAGCAAGAGCTTTGGCAAGGGGCTTAACCACCTTGATGTGATGGTGTTACTCTCAGCTCTTCTGTTTCTAGGTTGGGGAGTGAAAATTCATGAGCCTGCTTGAGATCCCAGCCCCTGCAATGACCAGGGAGAATTAGGGCATCTCACGGCATAGCGGCGAGATGTGTTTCCCACGGGTCTGCAGCCTTCCCTGTTAAAATGCCCAAGGGATCATGGATGTCTGCATCCTGTGAGGTTTTCTCATTCCATGCTCTAACCCTGGCAATGAGCCCATTTACTGGAGAAACTGATGTATCCACCACTAGGAAATGAAGAGACTTGTCTGCCCCTAAGTGCCACTGTTGCCCTTGGCTTGGGCGTACAAGTGCCACCCTGGCTTATACGTTTGCATTTCACCGGACGCTACCAGTAGTTTTTAATTTAAGGGATTGTATTTAACTGTTGGTGACTGTGGGCTGATCCCAAACAAGGTCTTCTACTAAAATCACCTTGTGTTTGGGTATTGTCCACAGCATTATTTACTGTTCCCTGAAGCACAAGGGAGGAACAATGCAAACGTGCATCTGTGTGGAAGATGTTTGGCAATATAGTGTTTTTCTAGGATAACTCCTTATTGTTGACTGTTTATTGCCAGGGCTATGTCCAAATTCCTTCCTCCTCCTCCTGCAAAAATACGAAACTTAAGTACAGTACTTGTATCTCTTTATGTGAAAAATTCCACAGAAAGATTATGGACATCTTGTTAGGGTTTTTTAAAATTTTTACTTGTTCGGTGTTGTGGGGGTTTTGTTTGTTTGTTTTTTTATCCTCTTCATGAAAGAATAAATAACTTCGTAACACAAGTAACTGTGTCCAGATTTTTGAGTACAGGGTAGGTAGGTGCCTGAATGACTTCTAGGGGATATGTTATTGAAAACTTGAGAACTCCACCTGGAGTTAGAGCAGAAATATATTGGAAGCATCTGATATTTGTCACACTCGAGCATAATCCTGAAAGTTTGTCCTGCTGATGTAATCCATCTTCAATTAATATAAGGACCAGATGAACTTCCTTGCTAACAAATATCCTTTATCTACATCCAGAAAACTTAGGCTTATTTGCAAGTGTTCAGAACTAAGGAAACTTCAGGTGGTCTGCCTCTGTAGATTTGAAGTACCCCTGCGGCTTATTCCGTGACAGCACTGTGCGGTTCCACTGCAGCAGTGGGCTGCTTGCTGAGATCTCTGTGTCGTTCTCCAAACAGACACGGGTGTAGATACCAAGTTCGTGTTCCAAGCTCTTCTAGACATTTACTCTTTAGATACAAATGCTGGAAGAGCCTGGAGTCTGATGTCACTGCAGCCATGTGGCCCGTCTGCTCTCGCTTGGCTTCTCTGTCTGCGCAGGACAGCTCTATAGACAGCGCAAGCCATTCATCATAGGTATTGACAGCAATATAGGGATTTTTTGATTCAATTCTAGGTACTGTGCTGCCTGTGAAACTACATTTTGTATTCTGTCATGACCAAGGCTAGAGCTGGAGAGTGAAAAGGAGAGGAATTTCCTAACTAGGATGCAAATCGAAGCTTTCTAGGGACTTAAACCGTTTACATGATATACCAGTTTAATTGGTGTAAACCCTTCCAGCAAGGAGGCAGAAGGGGATTTACTGAGCTTGGAAATAATTAAAATCATGCTGAAAGTTTCCTAACAGGTGCTAAATGTGACATAGTGTGTGGTCTCCCTGAACAGGGCTGGCTTTCCCGATAAATGGGAAAGTGCAACATCAGATGTTTCAGTGCATGCACATGGATAAACAATGCTTTTATGGCATATTAAGAACAGTTTGGTTTATGGCTCTGTAGATACATCTTAAAATCTTGTTCTGTGATGACTTTAGCAGAGCTGTCCAATTTCCAAGATGTTCTTCTAAAGCAGGATGAGGGTTGTACCTGGTTTTTATTAACTATATTACAAGCTAAAAATAAACCAAGTTGCAGGCAGCTGACAGCAATGCAGACCCTCAATGTGTTTCATTAAAAATAATAATAGTTCTCAGGAGCATGGAGGCAGAGATCAAGCTTGTTTTATCACCTGGAAGCCCTTTTGCTTGTCTGGGGGAGGAAAGTAACTTGACTGTCTTTGAAATTTACTGATATTCATCAAGATCACTGGACTTCGAATGGGGCTTTAGTTAATGTTGAACTTTAACCCCATGTTTTAGTTTGTTCCTGGACAAAATAAATGGCTTCATCTTGCCTTGTGGGCTACCGGCAGAGAAGCTTTCTGGTAGTGTGTACAAAAGGATCCTGGGGTTGGATGTCGAAACAGGACAACTGCAAGTGCAGAGTTACAATGAGGGTGGTCTAATTTTTTTAGACCAGCATAGGGATGTGGTGAATTTCTAATTTGTTATTTAGTCGTGTCCAAGTGTGTTTTTGAAGAATGGACTCAAACTGATTTGGGAATCACAAGTGTCAACAGGGAAATTCATAGGGCCTCTGCAGGAGTACGAGCCAATTACTGAGCACAGGTTGAGGGCCAGTCCCTTGAAAGAAGCACTGTGAAAATTCTAGCCTGGCTAGAGCTAGGCAAATGAAAATAACTATTGGAGAAGAACAATGGGCCTTTTTTTGATCTTTACTATGTAAGCATATGCCACTGCTGAAATCTCTTTCCCTGAGAGCTGTATTTCACAGAAGTCTGTCTTTGGAAATAGTGCTGTTATTTAGCAGTCAAAATTAAAAAGGCAATAAACCACATGCATTTAAGCTGGAAACATGTTGTACCTCCCAATAAATTTGGAGACAATTTCTGCGGCATAATTTGATAAACTTGTTTCAGTGAACATCTGTAAACAAATGTTTTTGTGCATCGGATAGAAGACGGCCTCTAAAAAACCTGAAGTACAGTTTTGATACTTCTTTTGGATAACTCAACAAAATGTTCTGGACACTGGGAAAGCAAGCCTTTTGCAAATCATTTTGGCCAATAGCTGAGCAAGGATGAGAGATCAAATAAAAAAACAAAACCAACCAAACAAAAAATCTACCCACAAACCAAATACTGGGAAGAAAAAGGTAGAGTTATAATTTCTAGTTAGTTTTGAAATGCTGTTCAGTGGTCTGAATTCCCCTGTCCAGATTTGGATTGACATGAATTGTAATTGGTTTCCCATCTTTAAAATTTAATTTTCAGTATCCACTAAATTTAAAAGTATGCAGTAAAATGTAATGGCCGGATTAGGGACTTAGGTGTTTGGAAGCATGTTGCTCTGTAGCTTTTCCTCTCTTAAATCCTAACTACAAAGTTTGAAGACATGATGTGCATTTACCATTGTTGTCATGATATTTGGAAACATGAGAATAGATTATAGTAATTTTAAATAAATTTATTTTTAAAATACCAAGGGGAAAGCTTAGATTCTTTGCTTTATCACCATTGCAATAACCACTGACTTCTGTGCTAAAGCTCAGCGACAAACAGGGCACTGTTTATTACCCATGTCTTAAGTTGCACGGCTACTTCACTTCCTGCTATAGGTAAGGTTGCTGCATGTAGTACCTAATTGTTACTCCAAGTATCGAAGGCACTGTGGTGCTATTTAGAACTTTAAAAGGATTAAAACCTTTCGAAGGTGTGGAGGGTTTTCACCAAGGGGTCAAATCAGTGGTTCAGGAGTGGTTCTTTGCCAGAGTCTTGGCTTGTGGAGCTTCCTGGCCCAACCCTGCTCCTCAGGCAAGCAAGCGCCTGGCTCCTGGAGTCAAGTGGAGAATTCCCCCCCTTCTCTGTCTGTGCTGGGCCAGGTCTTCAGGGAGAGCTGCAGTACATGCGGTTCCTGTTAGTTCAGAAAACAGAAACATCTGGGGGAGACGTGAGTGACTTACTGGCTTGGTTAGGCAGCAGGAAAGCCTGTGACAGATCATTCTGGGCAGATAGATCCTCTCCGTTACGTGCTGAAGCAGGGAGCAAATGCACACAAAATCCCACAAAATCCAGCTCAAAACAGCAGGAAATGGGCAGTGATGGCTGTCTTTCTTGTATGGCCTTTCACTGTTCCTGCCTCTGGGGATGCTTCATAAGGGAAGGTGAAGGAAAGGCTTTTCTCACGCAGTGTGGGTCAGTGCTGAGGAAAAATCTCTTCCTAGGGACAGCAGTGTGTTTCCCAGGGTGATGCCCACGCAGGTTTATCTTCAAGAGGAAAGTGAACCAGTGGTAAATGTATTATTTGCTGTTTCCTGTAAAAAAATCTGTGGTGGGTAGTCATTATTGTGAAGGCAGAATGATCAGACCAGCTCCAGGAGGCCCTGCTTGATCAAAGAGTTGGACCAGATGACATCCAGAGGTCCCTTCCCACCTCAACCGGTCTGTGATTCTGTGACATCGGGTAGTTAAACCAGGTTAGACTCTGCAAGGTGGCCTGGTTAAATCAGTGTGGTTGGAGATCTGTCCCACTAGTGTAACAGTACTATTTTTTTTCTAATCTGACTGAACCACTGAAGATGTTCTGCAGCTTAACATGTCATTTTCTAAGTGGGGCAGACTTAAATGTCTGTCTCTAGCATATGGTGAGTAGTGAGGGAGGGACATGGTGCACCAGTAACCTGAACGGTGGCATAGCAGGCTGTCTGTGCCCTCTGGTCAGTGGAGATGAAAGGGCAGATGGGATGAATTGCCCTCTGCAGGGGCGTGCGTGTGTCTTCGTCAATTACAGCCTGTGGTCCCTAGGGTACCCTGGGGAGATACTGGACCTGGGGGTGGAGCAAGTCAGCATTAGCAGCTGCTTGTGTTCCTTTTCCTCGTTTTCACTCTCTTCCATGTGATGAAACATTTCTTTCTATTTTCTCTGTCCTCTTATTTTAACATTTCTTCTTCTTTGCTGGGTTCTCCTTCTGACTTCTCAACTGTCCCAATTTTCCCTATACTTATTTTTCCATACACAAGGAATCTTCTTTGCTATTGAGCTTGAAGAACTACTGCTTTTATTAGCATATGATCAAACCTTGCTGGATTTCCCCAAAAGGCAGGAAGGTGCCTATTTAGAAAAATAAAATACATGTGACTTCAGTTCAGTGAAATGACTCACTGGAATACTTTTGCCAGCTAAAGTAGTGTATTTCAGCTAAATATTTGAAGAAAAGAGAGGGGTGACAAATCCCTAGGGAGGAACTTGTTCATGATTACATGAAGACCTTGACTGTATGTGAATGTAAAGATGCAGGAAGCCCTGCTAACTGGAAGTTTGCTAGGGAAAGCATTACGGTCTAATCAAGATCTGGTTTGGGGGCTATAAAAGAGCTAAAGAGGTCCAGTCACTTCATCAACTGACTTTTAATAAACACTGGAAGAAAGCGTCTCTTCTCTCGAGAGCAAAAGTTATCTTTAGTATCCAGTCCTATGTATCTGTTCTGCTTTCACAATTTGAGCCATTCAGACAATTGATGGAGCATCTATTTATTCCAAAAACTTCCCTAAGGGTTTCTGTTCTGCTGTACGGTTTTATGGTTTTATACCAAATGAAAACTACTGTCTGCACTTTACTCTGGGAACAGGCTAGAGCTATTTATCCAAGCAGAAAAGTATTGTATTGGGGTAAGAAATAGCTTGTGAAGATAAGAAAGGAATCTTTCTGGCTTTCAGTAAGACAAAGATACTTGGAACAGTGTTGTATAGTGAATACATTATCAGCCACATGCTTTGAATTCTGGCTCTGCTGATGACTTGAAGGAAATTAGTACCTTATCCTCGAAATGGAGAGGACAATAATGTCAGTGTGCTGTAGATCTGTGTGCACAGATGCTAAGTATCTTAGGCTTAATGCCAGCAGGAGTAGGAATTTTTTTGTACAAGGTTTCAGTTCAAATACAATGTTGCTGAAGGATCTACCTCGTAATTCTCTGGGGAACCTTCTTAATTTAAATATTTATCTAAACCAAATATTTTTTTTCTCCCCTCCTTTATGGGAATTCATCCTTGTTTAATTTTATTAAATATTTTCTGTGGTGTTTCTTACCCAAGCCCAACGGCTGATCTGTGGGCACAAGGTCTTGTCACACACTTGGCAGGATGTTAGGCACCCAAGAGAAGGAACGCTCATCCAGAGAAAGCTGGTGGAAAACACTTCCCTTTTGTTCCTGTGCCACCTGGAAGGGTTGCCCAGAAAGCTTCCCTGCAGGGCATGTTGTTCTGGAGCGTGGGTACAACTCTTCCTCGCTTCTGCCAGAAACAGAAAGATGAACATAGTTGTGTCTTGGAACAAGTTGCAGCATGAGACTGTGCCCCAGCGGCTATATACAGGAACCAAGGGAAGGAAAAGGAGTTTCATTATAACAAAACAAAGGTTCGTTTAGGAATCTCGTTTTTCATTTGGGTAATTATTGTGAAGTCTAAGTTAAATTTCTGGTGGTGCCTCTTTGGTTTTTTTTGTTGTTGTTGGGGTTTTTTTTGTTTTTTTTGTTTTTTTTTTTTGTTTTTTTTGTTTTGTTTTTTGTTTGTTTATTTTAAACTTGAATCCAATTATTTACATTTCCTGAAAAAGAAAACATTAATAGCTTCACAATTTATGATTTTTCTCTGTAGACTAGAAAAGTACAATTACAAATAAGATATACAGTAGAATTAAATTTTCAAACTGCAGCTTGGAAGTTTTTCACAGAATGAGAAGCATGGAGTGTTGTTTCACACTGTTCTACAGATAAGTGCAAACCATATTTGCTTTGTGAAGTCAAAATTTGACTGAAATCTCACTTTTGTACTGAGAACGAGGGTGCTCTATCTCATGAAGAAGAAGCAACACGTATTTTTCTGGTATTGCTGTGGCGACATCCAGTCACAAGTTGGTGAGGGAGGCAGTGACAGTGCAAATGCACAACCTCATGAGATGTGCATGAGTTGCTGTTAGATGTGACCTTGCCCAGTTTTGAAAATCATGTTTTTTCTGCCAACTGTTCCAATGAAACAAATGGAAAATCAAAATACAGAATAATAATAATAAAAAAAAAACCACAAAAAAAAACCAAACAAAAAAACCCAACCAAACAAAAAAAAAAACCCCAACCAAACAAAAACCCAAAAACCACCACCGATTTGCTGTGTTGGCCTTATTCTATTTTCTTAACGCCTGGTACTGGCTTACCAGGAGGCAATCAGAAACTTCATGTTCCCTGCTCAACTGCTATAAGTAGTATTTGTAGTGATCTCTGAGAATCTCTCCAAGAATGCCTTCTTCATGCCAACTTCTGGCTGCATCAGTACTGCACCTTTCAGCACTAAGGTAGCAGGTCTGGTACAAGAATATGCCTGTCAACACTTAAGAAGGAGTCAAAACTTCAGCTGTAGACAGCTGGTAAAGCAGAAAAATACCTAGAAATTAACAGGCAGCAGGGACAATGTGTCAGCATCTCTTGACTGTTCAACAACTTCGTCAGTTGTTCTTGGGTTTCACCCAGGGAGGACACCTGCTCTGTATCGATGCTGTGTCCCACTTGGCAGCCCCAGCCATGTATGCACTGCCTGGGGTATCTTTGGACACTAACACGCACCCTTAGATATTTCTAGGGGATCTTTGTAAGTTATCTTCACCTTGTGCTCCTTCTGACTTCACCAACTCAGCCTGTACTTAGAATCCTGCTCCGTTAGGGAGAATCTCCAGCTGAAAATATGACAAATCAGGAGGGAACCATTGCTGGTCAGTCTGCCCAGCCTTCTGTCCCACCTGGCTTTTGTTCCACTTCCTTGGGGTTAGGGAAAAAACGGAAGTCTTTTCTAAGATGGCTCGGAAATAAGCAGGCTCGTGAAGCAGGCCAGGGGAAAGAAGACAAGCAGGATGCAGATGAGGGAGGGGAGGCTGCTGCGTCATTAAGAAATGTTTTATATGTGCAATAATAGCCACTCCCCACCACATGACTGCCTTGGTTTTGTGAGAGGTTGCACTGCAAGGGCATGTTAAGGCCCGTTTGGTCCCGAGATTTCCTTCCTGGCACTCCTGACTGTATGCCAAGGCAAAACCAGCACAAATTGGTCCCCAGGGCAGCGGTGGGGATTCAGTCTCAGCACTAAGTTGATGCCAGCACCAGATACAGGAGGAGAAAAGTGAAGCAAGGAGCATGAGGACATTAAACACAGATGGCAAGATCTGAATAAGCAGGCAGACCTGAGAAGTTGTTCAGGGCTGGATGGAGGAAAACCTTAAAATCCAGAAATGAAGATGGTGAAAAGTATGTGAACAAATAAATAATATCTAAAATAATAATAATTTCCAAATCAGAAACAATTATTTTAATTATCTTGATGTTAGAAAGCCATACATAAACTAAGCAAAGGCAGTGTAAGAATAATTTTATTTAGTATTTTGGTAACATGATACATCTCAAAATGACCATAAAATTTAGCTCCCTGAATGACTCCATACACTCTAAATGGATGCTACTAAATCTGAATAGCTTCACAGATTATACAAGGTGTTATTTGACCAACAGCTATAGAGTGTGTGACCCCTGACAGACATTAACAGTGTGAATTGAAATTGCATTAGTAGCCAATGCATAGTTAAAGCTCTTGGAAGAGTACAAAACTGCAAAAGCCATTTTTATTAAAATATGAATTGGTGATCCTTGCATTAGAATAACTATTCAATTGTAGGTTACATCCTTTACATATTTTTTTTAATAACAATACTTACTAAGGTACAAGGAATACTGTCATGCTAGCATTTGATCTAATGTAGATCTCCATATGAAAATGCTGAATATCTTATAAAGGTTTTCACAGGCATAGGCTAAGTTCTGGGACATCACAAACCTGTACATAATTCAGAAAAACACCTGAGGTTACTTGTTGTGTATGTAACAGAAGGCTTTTTTAGCTTTGAAAACAGAAGATAGATGCCATATGAAGTCAGAGATTTTAAACAGGTACATTACTACTGTGTGGAGTTACGGAGCAGTACTTTTAGGTTTGATTCAGGTTTTTAAAATCAGTTGTGAAGCTTCTACTTAAGAAGATCAGGATTGCGTCATTAACCCAGCAGAGGTCTGTCACTGCTGCCAACGTGACTAAGACTGACCCAGTGCAAATCTTTCCTCGTTTAGGTCTCAGCTGAGCTACTATACTGTGCATCATTGCACCCTTCTTTTTCTAGTTCTGCTGATACCTTACTTAGTACTAGGCTGGACACAGCAAGTCATGTGAGATCCTCTCATTTCTGATGGATTTCATATGTAATTGAAGGTGATCGGCAGCTTCAAAGAAGTGCCCAACACCTTTCAAAATCAGGCACTTACATAGGGTTGTTCGCTCTTTAGAGAAATACATGCTGTTTTGTGTACACAAACATTAGCCAGAGTTTGAGGGCATAAATTTCATGTGTGTGTTTTACTTTTAAATAATAGTTTTGGAGGGTGGGTTTTTTTAAATTTAATGTCGTTTGCCTCAGAAAAATTTTAAAACTACTTTTTCTTCAGCTAATGGCTACATTAATCAGGACATTTAATGTTAGTTTTCCTTCTGAGACTTCATTCCAAGCAAATCATGCTAAAATTACCTATTGATTTTTGGATCTTGGATTTAACTCAACAGAATGACTAGTGAGCAGGGTTGTATTTGCAGTATACCTTACTCGAGGCTTGCAGCATGAATGTTTCAATATAAAACCTCAAAATTCTCACTTCTAAATACCTCATCCCATGTGGATTTTACTGGACTTACCCACGTGCCTAGGGACAGGGATATTAACTCTTTACTAGAGAAATACGAAGTTCAGCTAAAATGTTATAAAACTTTCTAACTCAAATATCTCCTTTGTTTATGAATATGCTAAAGAACAGATTAGCATATTGTTTTTATCACCTTGTCATTTGGTGACATCCAATCTGATCTTTCAAAGCTTAATGAAAAGTTACAATATTAGGACATTCTATTAATTCTCATACAAAACATGAATTTTATTTTCAAGTCTATTTTCTTTTAGTCACTTACGTAAACACTTTGGAACGCTAAAGGCAAGACTTGTCATTTTACCAAAAATTACTTGAACGTTTATTATAAAGGCATTAATACACATCCCAGCAGTCACAACACAGGAGCTGCTGTGTTCCTATGGCGGTTTCCAGTGGAGTGAACTCAGAGCAGGCTGCAGTGTTCTGAGCACCCCTTTTTTCTTTCTTCTTCTGTTGCTTTTTTTTTTTTTCTTAAATAAGAAATTTCACTTTGGGATTCGGAGTCACTGAAGGTGAACTTAGAGTTAAGGCATAGCACATGGAGACATGGAGAGGATTGTACAAACAGTTCCTGGAGATGCTCCAACCAGTCAGTAGATAAAAAGCACTTTACAATGGCAACTTCTGTGAACAAGCTAGAAAAGAAAAGGCTTACTTTCAAATTGCATATGTTTTATCATTTAATATATTAAATTGTTCCCCTGGCTCTCCTTCTAGAATGAAAAAGAGGACTGAATTATACCTTGTGCAGTTTTCCTTCCTGCTCTTGTATCTTGTAATATAGGCTAATTTCCAAAAAGATCAACACGGAAAAAACTATAACTCATTTAAGTCTAAAAAGAGAGAGGGATTATCTTTAGATGCAAGGTCTGTTGCTTAGGTATTTGCTGACAGCTGATTTTCATTGGCTGCTTTCTCTGCTTGCAGTCTTTGGACAGCCTGATCGAGCAAATCCATAGTATCTCTAAGTGTAACATTCAAGGTAAACGGCTTAGGTTTAATGGTCAACCCATAGATAAAGTCCATTTTAGGGTCCTCATTTGGATTAGCGGTAAAATTGCACTGATGCACCAGTATGGAGGTAAAGAGAAACAGCTGCATCTTAGACAACTCCTCTCCAATACATCGACGTTTTCCCAATGAGAAAATCATCACGCTACTAGTAAGATCTTTGTTGATGAATCCGTTCTCATCCAGGAATCTTGTTGGATCAAAATCCTCTGGGTTGGACCATTTTGCTGGATCGTGATTCACTGACCACTGATTAACAAAAATCACCGTGTCCTTGGGAATGAGGTAGCCCATGATGAAGGTGTTGGTTGTGGTGGCATGGGGAATAGTAACAGGCACAAAGCTGCTGAAACGCATGGATTCGTACAAGAAAGCCATGATGTAAGGCAAGTGAGGCTGATCTTCAGCACATGGCAAACGGTCTCTTCCAACAATCCTATCCACTTCTTCCTGCATTTTAGCCTGCACATTCGGATACCTGTCATTTAAAGTAAGACGTGTGTATGTACGTAACACTTCCAATTAAAAATAATCCTTGATGTAAACATTTTTCACAGAACCTCGCCCTTGCCCTAAATAATGCAGTTCGAGCAAAATTTAAGTATGTTGCAAGAACGTGCAGAACTCGGTGGAAAACTTTGAGAGAAAAATCCAAGCTTCCTGTGCAATGGCATTATTTTAGATTTGCTCAGTTTTTACCATAATATCATATGTAATTGATTCTCAACATCACAAAATGAAATTAACTAAAAATGGCCTAACTAATATTACTTATCTCTTCTAAATATTGGGCTTTCCATGGCAATGAGAATTTGGTTTTCCAGCTCTGCATGTCACTTCTAAAAGTTAGCATGGAGTTTATTATCACTAGACATATTACATACATACGAAAGTCTGCAGGTTCTTGGACTGAAAAAGTCCCTGCTAGTAATCGTCAGAATAACTTTATAAACAGCCCACTCTTGATGCGTGTATACTTTTTCTAATTAATATCAAAATATGTTTTCTTTTTAATGTAGTTTAAGACAGCTGTCTTGGAGTCTGGATCATTTGGAAGACTACACAGTAACCAAACATCAAAATATTAATAATTTTTACTTTTATGCTTTTAGACAGGCAAAAGAAAACGTTCCTTCAAGGAGTCTTTATTTGCCTTTTTAAGTATTCAAGTTTGGCTTCTGTATCCTTTCCTTTTCCTCCTGCAGCAGATCTGCCTGTTGAATGCTGGGCAAATGGGGAGTAACCGAACAGGTTATGTGACCACTGGGCATCGTACCCTTAGCTCGAAGTGTGAAGTATTTGCCTGTTTGTCAAGCAGCATCTGAGTAGACACATTTTCATAAGCCTACAAATTATGCAGATGATGAAAGAAAAAGCCAGGACAAGCAAGAAAATCAGTGTTACGCTGCCTTCTATTAAACCACCTTCCCAAGCTGAGATTTTCCCGCTCGGAGACCTGGTGCCAGGGCAGAAGGGTGCGCAGAGGGGTGCGCCTGCCCCCTCAGGTGGTGTTCCCCAAGTCACGCCACGGCGATAAGGGTACACACTGCCGGCAAATTAACATAATAGCGGGTTTGTAAACCGGTGCACGAACTCTTTATCTTGCTTAAGCAGTTGTTATCCTGCTCCTATGATCTCCTTGATCTCGACCTGGTAAAATCTGTTACTTTCAGGTTTTATTCGGCTGCCTTTTTGCCAGCTTCTCGTTATGCACCATTACCCGACCGCCACATTATTTTTTTTTTCCTTTCTTATCTTTTTCTGGCAGGCTTCCCAGAGCTTCCGTGTTAGTTAATCGGAAGCCGCTGCGGTACCCCGGCACCAGGCGGGCGGGCCGGTCCCTCAGACCCTCGCTGGCAGCGCTGCTCCCTCGGCTCTCCCCGCCCCGAGCGGTTTCGGCGCCCCTTTGGGCCGGCTTTCACCGCCGAGGGACCCTTCCCAGCGGCGATTGTGTCCGGGCAGCGCCACTTCAGCGGGGATTCCCCAAGGCTGGCGCTGTCACCGCGACGCCCCGGTCTGACCCCCGTGTCCCTCCCCAGGGCAGGTGGGGCACCCCAGCCTCCCGCCTCCGCCCCGCCGGCACCCACCTGATGAGGAAGATGAGGAGCCACTGCAGGGCGGTGGAGAGGGTGTCCTGGCTGGCGCCGAAGATGTCGGTGACAGTGGCGGGCACGTGCTCGACCTGCAGCCGCGGCTGCTCCCGCTGCAGGCGGATGAAGGCGTCCATCATGTCGCGGGGGGCGGCCCCCGGGCGCAGGCTGCGCTGGTGCTGCAGGAACTTGCCGCGCACGAAGCCGTAGAACTCGCGGTTGAGGTCGCGGAACGCGCGGTAGGCGGCGCGCACGGGGCTGGGGAAGCGCTGCAGCCAGGGCAGCGCGTCCACCAGGCTGCCGGCGCCCACCGTCCGCCCGAACTGCTCGTTGCGCCCCACGAGGCGCAGGAACTCGCCGTCGCCGTGGCTGTAGCGGCGGCCGAAGCACAGCGCGCTCATCACGTTGGCCACGGCCACCACCAGGACGCGCGAAGGGTCGAGGAAGGCGCCGCCGGCGCTGCCCCGCACCAGCAGCGCCACCAGCGCCCGCGCCTCGCCCAGCAGGTGCCGCTCCAGCAGGCGGCGGGTGGCGGGGCTGCCGGTGGAGAAGGCGCGCACCGTGGCCTGCGCCGCCCGGCGGTGCAGCTTCCAGAGCTCCGAGTAGCCGCCGAAGGCCAGGCTGAGCCCGCCCGACACCAGCTGGAAGGAGGGGAAGGGCGGCCGGCCGGCGAAGGCGGCCCCCTGGCGGATGAGGGCCTGGCGGATGGCGCGCTCCCCGTTCAGCACCACCACGGGCCAGCGCCCCAGGCGTATCTGGAAGACGGCGCCGTAGGTGCTGGCCAGGCGGGCGAAGGAGAGGTGCGGGGCGCTGCCCAGCTGCGCCGCGTTGCCGATCAAGGGCCAGGGGAAAGGACCCGGCGGCGCCCGGCGCTGGCCCTGCCGCCGGCGCTGCTGCAAGAGGAGCTTGCCCAGGTGGATGGCGGTGAGCAGGCAGAGGAGGAGCAGCAGGGAGCTTTGCAACGGAGGGATGCTGCGCAGGGCTTCCCCGAGCCTCTCGAAGGCCATGCTGCAAGTGAAAGGAGAAAGTCCGCGGGATGCGACCCTCGGGAAGGGCTAGGAAGCTAGGAAGCCGTCGGCCGCAGGCAGGGAGAAGCCGGTCCCCGGGTGGGCGACGGAACAGGGGCGCACTGGCTCGGCGGAGGGGAGGGCGGGCAGCCGTCTGGCGCTCAGAATCGGGATGCGTCCTTGTTATGAGCTCCTCGTGTGACTGAAGCCCGCCCTGATCCTGTGCGAAAAACAAGGGATAATGGATAATTAAGTGGTAGGCGCTCAATAAGGGATCAAAATCATATTTGACGTTGGGGCCGCTGCTCTCTCCCTCTCTGTAGGGAAAGTTTGCAGCGGGAGATCCAGAAGGTGATATGTGAGGCAGAAATGGTGGCAGGAGGATGCTCTCTCCTGACGAGCCTCCCGCAGATGCAGGCAGCTGCCGTGCGCTGAAGACAGGTTCATCCCGGCGCTGCACATCGTTCCTGCCGAAAGACCCCCTGCGAGAAACGGGCTCCCCGCGAGGACGTCGGAGCTTCCCGCTGCTCCGGAGAAGAAACCCCCGCACACGGCCACGCAGCCTCTTCTGTCCTGAGCCTTTCCTCCCTCCCCGCACCTTCGTGCCCGTGGCGGCAGCGCATGCTGGCGGCCGGCGGCCCCGGGGATGGGCTGCGGAGGATGCCTGAGGTCCTGGCGTGGCAGAGCTGACTGGCCCCGCTTCCCATGCCCGTGGCCGGGACCACCCGCTCCTACCGTTTGCTCCAGCCTTTCTGAGGCAGCGAGGGGTAGGAGGAGTGAAATAAACGCCACCTTGGGCGCCTGTAGTAGAACTGACCTGTTGCACACTTCGTCCATCCGAGACCTCGGGAAGGATGCAGAGGAGCCGGGCAGCCGGCGGCAGCTCTGACGGGCAGCCCTGGGAGGAGAGCGGCGACGGCGACGTTCAGATCTCAGCCTCTGGGAAACTCATTAGGAGCCCCGGTTCCTGTCACTCGGAGCTTGGCAGGTCATGTGCAGGCAAATGCCAGTTGCACCCGATCCCAGAGCAGAGTTATTATCACCTTCCCAGCGCTTTAACCCTTCGGAGCTCGTCCCGCCGGCAGCCACCTGCCTAGTGCAACCCCGCGGACCGGAGGCGAGCGGGCTGCAGCCGCCCCCTCCCTCCCACCCGTCTGCTGGGCTACGGGGACGGGACGGGGCCACCCCAGCCGGCTGCAGGGAGTGAAGGCGAGCGGCTCAGAGGGTGGGGGACGGGCGGCCCGCTGCCCCCAGGCTGAGCCAGAGCCGGAGCAGCCCCGGCCGGGCGCCTGGCGTTGGTACTCGCGACTTTCAATCCGCCGGCATTCGCCGGCGTGCCGCAGACAGACCCGCTGACAAATCGCCGCTCCCTGGCCCTTCCCCTGTCTTGAGGGGTCTCAGATCTTTGCCAGCTGCCCTTGGGCCCCCACCAAGTGGAGCGGCTGAGCCGCGGATGCTTTTATGGCCGGGGCTAAAAGTTTTGACGGAGGAGGTGCTGGGAGGGGAGCGGGGTGGCGGGCGGGCTCGAAGCCCTCTCTGTCGGGAGGCAAAGTCTCGCCTGCATCTTGGGGGCTGAGGAAGCCGGAGAGCTTCCCCTCCTCCGCCTGTCGCCTCCCCGTTGCGTGCGGAGCTTGCATTGCGTGAGCCGGGGCTGGAAAGCCTCCAGCCATCTCCTCCCCGGGCCCCTACCCCTCCTCGCAATACCTGACACCGGCTCGGGGGGAAGGAGACAGGGAAGCGCCGGGCAACTCGCACCCGGGGCGGCCCCGCTGCCCTCCAGCCTCGCCCTCACCCAGCGCTCGCTTCTCGTCTGCTCACGGCGATTTTTTACTCTGAAATCTGGCACCTCCGGCCCCCCTAGGAGAGCTGGCGAGGGGCGTGCGGATGCGGAGGGCCAAGCTCACCACCCCCCCAGCTTTCCGGCACCCCAGGGGTAATCTGGGCTGCGAAACCCACAGGCATCAAGGAAACCGTTCCCCAAGAAATCGGAATGCTCCTGCTTTGTTGTCGTTTTTGCTGTGCCAAGCAAAATTTAAAAACACAACATTTATTTCAGATTCTCCACAGTCACGTCATGGGAAGAAAAGGTGGTATTTTGGTAGCATTTAGGGATTAGACAAAATTAGCTGCTGGGAGTCAGCCCAGCTCAGGGTGTGAATCCAGGCCTGGCCAGGCTGCTACTACTTCTTTCTTTGCTAAGAAGTGTAATCTTGGCTGCTGTCACTGTCCCAGGCTCCTCCAGTCCGCAGTACTACCTCTTGCTCAGACTAGCATCAGCCATATCTCTCTGCGTGCCTCAAGAGCACACTGTGGTTCTTCCTGTCATTGCCAAGCGACAGAGGTGACAAAACTACTTTTTCTGAGCAGCGCCACAAAAAGTGAGCTCCCCTCTTCCCAGCCCCATGTATGGAGTGAACTGGAAGAATCCTACAGTCCAGCCAGCACATGGAGCAGCTTCAAAGAGAAGCAGATAGCTCCATGCCTATGGCAGGGCAAGTGTGGAGAGAGACTAGGAAGTTTGATCTCTCCATCACCATCACAAGGTTGAAAACAAATTTCACGTGCTGTAACCACTCAGCTGTGGTGAAGTGGCCTGTCCCACCCTGAGGGCCACCATTCCCTGCTTCATTGGTCGCATGTCAAAGAAGAGACACAGGCTTCTCCCTGCAGAGAGTGTTCTGGGCACTGAGTCAGAGTGGTTAAGGACAAGCTTGTATCAGTTACCTGCGCTCTGGGTTATAGTGGTGGGCATTTGCCATTACCAGCAGGTAAATTTGTCTTTTTGCTGGTGATGATGGTAATCAGTTGCTTAAAACCCAGGTGTCACGCCTCTTGTTAGTACATCCTTTCTTTGACGTAGCACTTAAACTAGTTGTAGGGCAGTCAAAGCAAGAGATTGCCATTTACTCTGAAGCAGGTTGAATAGATTCCATTCCAGCTCCCATGTAACTCTGAATTTGTAAAGAAGCAGTGTCTTCAAGGTGACCGGACTCTGATTGCAATTGGTAAGGGGAAGAACACCTCAGCATGCAACTGCCAGAGGTGACGGGCTATGCTGTTTCTAACCTCTGCAAGTGCCCCTGCACCCACCTCACTGTTTCACATCCATTCAGTGAGTGTGTGTGGGTCCAGTGCACTGTATGCTTTGCATCCTATTGACATTTTTCCTCAACATCAAACTGCAAGTGGGATTGCTTTCTGGCTGCTGGCAGAGGAAGGAGCATGTTTCCGCCACCCTGAGCTGCAGATCAACAGTTCAAGGCATGACCCACATTTTAAGGTCCCAGCAGCATGGGTCGCCCAGATGAGAAAGTTGCGGAAGGAGCAATGTGGGTTCAGTGCCATGCTCCCCTTGGCATGCCTTTTGCAGCCCCAGTGTCCCTGGAGCTGTAGGCTTTGTGGCTCTTGGAACCTTAACACTAACCAGAACCCTAATGGCAGCTTGGTCCTTGGACTGAGGTCCCCAGCAGAACGGGTGGTTCAGATGAGACTCCATGAAGGAAAGAGGTGATAGAAAGTTGCATGAGTAAACGTCATCATCTACATGAGCACTTGATAATCTTTTCTAGTGATTCATGAACACCTAGTCTCCAGTTTTAACCACAATATTTAAAAGGTACAACCTCCATACCAGTACAGCCCTGGAGGCGTTCACAGCTAATTTAGGTACGCGTTAAGTGTAGATATTTCCCTTACCTGAAATAGGGTCATATTAACATCAGGTAGACCTTAGTGTTCTCTCTTTTATAAAGAAAAGGAAACCTTTGTGTATCTCAGGTATCTTTGTATCTTGGTGCCCAGTGCAGTCCAGAGGGCAGGTAAGAAGATCATATTCCCTGCCACTGCAGTGATGACACCCTCTAAGTGAAACAGAAGCCTGGACACAATTTCAACAGCTAATACATTCCACTGCCTTTTTTTTAAAATAGATTACAGTTTTCCAAGTTGTTATTTACCCCTGGATTTTATTTCCTGAATAAGACTGCCATGTGAAACTAGCTTTCCTCTTAACCAAAAGTCCTGGTATTACTAAAGTGTGATCTTGACTAATGCTCCTGTATCCAACAGGAAATTTAAAATGTTCTTTTATTCTCAGATGTAAACCCTTTTTTTGCTGCAATACTCCTGCAAAGATCTCCTTTCCCATTGTAACCATTTCATCATCAACCACTTGCCATGGTATGCTTGTTCTGATATCCATTACTTTCCACTGCCTTTGAAACCCGTGCGTCGTCATGTCTGATATCCTTTTATAATCCTGAGATTTTCTGTTACACACACAGTTGTCTTGTGTTTTACCAAGGGTACTCACTACACCCGTGGGAAGAAAACCGGGCATTATGGCTGGAAGAGTATCCATCACTGGGTTTAAATATAGCCTTAACTTCCTAAATGTAGCTTTTAACCTTAGATAAATTACACTGTTTTTTTACTTTTAGTTTTACCATCTCCATCTAAAATATACCATCCAAATGTTGGGAGGAGAGGTACTGCGGAATGCAGTACATCCCAAATGTATGCTATACAGACTTAGAGTTAGCTTTTGTTGCTCAAGTTAAGTTAAACCTATGAAAAAGATGAGAAGGGATGTCAGCAATAAGACCATCTGCTAATTGTCTTTCTTTACCAGGGCACCTGCTGCCTAAAGTTCCAGTGAAGAGCTGTTAAAGCTGCCTTCAGCTATCCTCCGCATTTCCGGAGAGTTTCAACTTCTGACAGGTTTTAAGAGCTCCATGATTTCACTCAGGTATTTTGTTAGCTTGTTTTGGATCTGAGTGAGTGCAGGTAACCACGCAGTGCCCTGCAGCACAGCTGAACCCTTTGGCCTCTACCTGGGGTCTGACAAACCCTCAGTCTGCAGCTTCAGCTCTTGCACAGCATCACACTGGGCTCCGAGTGCCTTACACCAGTAATGGGTTTAAGTCCAGCTACCCCCATCGGCTTCCCTGCAAATCACAATGGGCTAAAAGCCCTGAGCATGTCTTTGGTTCCATTGTAACTGGAAGGTAATCTACAGAAAGCCTCAGAACAGGCTCAACAAAAAAAGAAAACTAGGCCAGAACAGTGTTCTTTTAAAAATCCCACCTGAAAAGATTAGCAGTGTTACCTCACTACCCTGCCCTTGTTGTACTGCTATGCCGACTCTACTGATCTAGGATCCCCAGGGATTGTGATATTGTGACCTGGGAGGTCAATGAGATAGTGTTCTACTTAAAACTTGATTTTATTTTTAAAGGTTTGCTTTAAATGCTTTGCTTTAAAGGTTTGCTTTAAATACATGATTTCTGATTTGACCTTTAATTTGATATAATGATCAGTACTAGTATTTACATGAACCATATACAGGACAGTTCATAAATCTGGGTTGGTTTGTGGTTTTTTGTGATGATGATAATGATGATGATGATGATGATTATTATTATTATCTCACTAGGAGTTATACATAAACCACACAACACCATAGACCATTAACTCACGTATTTTTTCCTTATGGTTCCAAAGCCAAAGTGTTTGATTTTTTTTTTTAATCTTCTCTGAATTCATTCAAAATTTATCCAATAAGTGTCAGTAAGTAAAAAAGAAACAGGTTATGATATTTAACTAGTGAATGGATGTATGCTCTTATTCCTACCAATATTTATAAACACTTGTGGATGCTTAAAATTATGATGCGTTTAAGATTTGAACATATTTGCTTTCCTACACTCCTAATCCAATGAATGTTTGATACATTTATTTAGAACAGCAAGTTTTTATCAGGCTAGCAAAGCACTCAATGTGTAAATAGCGATTCTTGATTTTTTTCTAACCATTCTACTCAAAACTAGAATCTAATCAGGTGAGCTTTTAACATAGGGTAAAGAGACTTTTCCCGCCAGAATGAAATGATTGTGCTAAGCTGAAGCTGATTTCATTTGTGAGGTGCAGAAGTAGCTACAACTTTAAAAATGTGCTTCCTTTCTCAAAGACAAGACTGCACTACATGGAAAGCACAGGAAGTTTTCAACTGGAATAAAAAAGGCAAAAGAGAACATCTGCAAACATTTTCAAGGAAAGTTTTTTATTATGTGCTCTACAGTTGAATAAAAGCATAAATTATCTGGAAATAAACTGGCTATGCTACCCACCTACACGCTTATAGGGTTACTCAGTGAGGAAACAGCAAAGCCCCATGCATCTTTGACTGCTGCTTTACCTGAACTCTTCTCACTGGTCTAGCTGTGCTTGGGCTATTTCTAGCACTCCAAACCACCAACCAGCTGCTAACAGCAGTCATTAAAAAAAATACCAACCAATAAAATTTTATCTATCATTCCTCCAAATTAGCTTAACCTGAGGCCAAGTACAGGCAATACTCAGTGCTTACATCTGTGACATGCTATTTCAGAACTTGTGAATGATAAAAACGGGTTCTGTTTTAGTGTGGTAATTCGAATTTCCCTGTAATATTGTATTGTGGTGGTTGTCAACCATTTTCACACCACGATCCTGTTACAACAAAAAAACAGCTTTATGTCCCGACTCTTGCCTGCTTCCCTCATCTTCCACCCTTGAACACATCCACAGGAAAAAGCATGCTACTTGAGATTCCCTGGAGTATCCTTATAAACCAGAAAACCAGCATTTAGAATTCTTCCAGGATTAGGAATAGACACATCACATTCTATCGTGTGGAAAGGCAAGATTAACTAAGGTCTTAAGGGTATCTAATATGTCTGCCTTAAATATTTTTCTTGTTCAAGAATCAATAACTGTGGAGAACTCAGAAAGCTAGGGCTATTTTTAATTTTATTTGAGAGCCAGCTATCCCAACTTCATTCATAAGTATTTGTATTCCAGCTGTGCCAGTAAGCTCAGAAACCCCTGTATCATCCTGACTTTTTGTGCCATGTCACATCCACAGAGCCACCACACAGAAAGGGAATGGTCAGGCACAGGAAACAAAGTACTCACATAGCCTTTACACCAGCCTGTGAGATGCATGTCCCCACTTCCGAGATGCCAGCAGGTGTTTCATCTGGCTCTTCCTGAGTGACTGCCCAACCTTGGCACACACAGACCTTCTGCAGCTCTTCAGATCGTGTCATATCCTGCCTTGCAGGGAGGGAACCATGAACCACTGCAGGATCACGCCATCCTTGCCCACAGGCGTGACAGCAGCCTGGAGCTTTCACAGTTCTCAGCATCGTGAGCTATCTGGAGTGCTTCTCATGATTTCTTTAATGACAAGAAAATGAGGGTGGTGGGGTTCGGTCACACTGTAGGTACACACGTTTACTGTGGACCAGTATCAAAGGCACTTTCAGCCTTCGCTTAAGTAACAACAGTATAAAAGCCCAATGCTGGAGCCATTTAGAGTTTGAATGCCAGCTACACTTTTGTTTTCAGTCTGTGACTTCAAAGGGCTTTTCCTCCACTAATGCCCAGACAGGTAGGCTGCCCTGAAATCTCTGCCATGCTGACTTAGGGGTTTTTGAACTGATATTATCTGCAGGCTTATGCCTGAAAATAAACATTAAGCATATTGGGACCGAAATGAATTTCAGCGTCTTACAGTCCAGTTACAGTGTTACAACACTTTCTCAGGCAGGGGATGGTTCACCTGAAAACATATAGCAAAGATGTTCTTTGTAGTCAAGCAAACCTTCATTACTTATACTTTAATCCTGAGACTTTAAGACAAGAACTTCAGAAAAGCAGATACACTGATGCTGTGCCAAGTTTTTATTTGTAAGAACAGGGAACAATGAGGAAATTCAGTTGGATGCTTAATGTATTTTTCAGTTTCAACAACTTGGTCTTTACTACACCATTTCATAAGAGTATCTGAAGTCCCCATCCCAGATCAGGACACACTTCGACTAGCTGCTGCTCTGACATAATGAGGGAGAGCTTGCAGAATTATGTGCAGTGTAATGTTTCACATAACATTTGCCCATATGGGTACATCCGCAGTACTGTAAAGAAACTTTTGGTGCCAACACCATATAACAACATTTGCCTTACTCTATGAGAATGAAGGGATTCTTTGATTGAGACTCAGGGGGCAATCTTCCATCTGGTTCCATAACCAGCGCGAGTGCTGCTCATTGGGGCGTCTCTAAACCCTGTTCCGCTGTATGGTATAATTGACACTCCAGAACAAGGCTGCAGATGTGATTGAGTCTATAAAGTCTGATCTTTAGTTACTATTGACCGTAGGGCACTTCGCTGAAATGTTTTATAATAAAACATTGGTAGTGCAGGCAAAGGTACTATAAAGACAAAAGTAATATATATTTCTAAATGACAACTTAAAAATGCAGTAAGTTCATCTTCTGTGGTAATCAGCACAGGCTTGTCTCACAAGTAGTACTAGCATGGTGTTAGGTTTTGATCTTAACTACAATAGCGGAATTCAGTGCAGTTGCCTGAAATAACTGAGTCATTCAGCTGAATATCAGACACAAGAACCGAGACAGAGCAAATTTAAACATTGTTATGCTTCTGTGTCTTTGCTTTTGATACACTGATGGACTCTTCAAACCAATTTCAAGACATACCTACTATGCTTGACTTTCAGGAGTACAGCAAATACAAATACAAATTCCTCCTCAGCTGCTCAAGATGTTAAAGACTTGTGTGTTCAAGATGATAGACAGTTCTCTTGTCTTCAATGATACTCCTAGACATTAATATTTCTTCCTGACCACACAAAGAACCTTGCCAAGAAATGTCTGTTCAAAAAGAGGGAAGATCAGGATTCCCTGGCTCTGGGCAAGGAGGGATTTTTTTTTTTTCAGCAAGGCACGTGCCAAAGTAATAACACAAAAACTAACTTTCAAGTGGGAAAGGGAAGAGGAAAAGCGGGCTCTAGCACATTTGGGCCGAATTTCTTTTTACTGTCTGCTTGTCATCATATGAGTTTTATGCTGGAAACAGAAACAAACACCCTGTCAAAATACTACAGGCATCTGTTACTTAAACAGATCTCTCTGACAGGTGAAATAACAGAATCAAAGAAGAGGGAAAACAGTGATGCGTATTTATTGATATAAAAATGTAAAAGCCTCTTAAGCAGGTCAATAAGAACGTACTTTTGAGATAATTTCACACTGAGAACAAATCCACCGACCTGGTGAAGCCATGTTGATAGTCAATAAGCCAGCAAAGGCAGGTCTGAGGGCAGCCTATGGCACCTGCCTGGGCTTTGGAGCAGGGAAGCCTTTGAAGTTGCAGATGGCTGATAAAAATGCAGTTGGCATGCAAGGTCTGTACATCTCCAGCAGAGTTTTTATATTAGTAATGTTTAAGCTGAAGTTGACCAGTTAGCTTTAACACATACATAATTAGTAATCTGGCTAGAAGCCCATTCCATACCTACAATCTAGACAGAATGTTTATTGGGCTTTCAAGGGAGGTGCAACTGGCCATTCTTCCCACCTCCCTGCTTACCGTTGTTTTCAAAACTGTCCAATTTTGGTTTTGCTGTGTATACATTTGATTCAACTATGGTTTGCTTCAGACTTGCAAAATATACTTCACAACTCTCTGATTTAAATAACATGGGAAACTTTCTCACTTTTTTTTTCTCCCTTTTCTGCTAAAAGCACTTTTATATAATATACTATATATTTTAAGTACATTTGTATTTTGTATCAGATTTTACCACATAATTTATCAAACACACAATCCTCTCAAGATGACTAACTACAATCCCCATCCCTTTTTTGATAGATTTCTTCAGGCATACACACTTTGAAAGGAAAGAAAGAGATACTTCTTTAACATCCCATTGGCAGAGTTTCACCCCTATGAAAATGGAACTGACCCAGCAAAATAACATCTGCTATTCCAACTTCCATCTTAAAACATACAGATTTCAGGGTTTCCAACTGATCTGACAGAACATTCCCTGTTCAGGAAATAAACATGTCAAATGATTTCTTGATTTAAAGTGGTGGATTGTGATAGCTCTCTGTACTGCAGGGCTGCTATACTCATAAAACATATGCAACCTTTATTACTGAAATGAAGGGGAATTACTCCAATACCTGTCTTACACATTTCAGGCAATCACAGTGACTACCTCTTCTGTTGCCAGAAAACAGCTGTTTGCAACCTCCTCACAAAAAGCAAGAGCAGCACTTCTACCAAGAAGAAAATTAGTATGACAGAAAGGTCAGTTCTCATAGTCCTCACTCACAGCAAAATGATGTTCAGGGAAGAGTCACACCAGGGGCAAAAATGAGTCAGAAAGTTCCAAAAGTTATTTTCTTACAACAACCTGCTTTAGCTGGAGACTTCAAAGTACCCCTGACATATGGTCATCTGCGGTTTGCAATTCCTTTTGTGTACTAACATGACATGTAGCGATGAAAAGGATCTCATTTTACCTTGTTTCCTTGCAATATCAATACTGAATAGAAGTGCTTATGTCGCTTCCCTCCAGGTTGTCCTCTGGGCCAGAAGAACCAGGCTGTTTGTTTGCTCCATTACTGCTAAAGCCACCTTCTCACAGCCTGATCCCTACAGCTTGCCCACATTTCTGAAAGAAGCCGGAGTTTAATATGTGAATCTTGCCATTGTATGCATGACATGAGTATGCACAGACATATGAAGACAACCCAGGCCACTTTTTTTTGGTATTTAACCAGATATCATCACACAACCACAAGTGGAAATATGTCTGTTCTAGGTTCTTGTGCACTGAGTACAGCTTGCAGCCTACCTGACTAACAGAAATGCTAAAATAACAGAGCCACTCTGTACCAGCTATTTGAAAAGAGGAAGGTATTTAATTTAGAGGGAAGTCGATTCTTGCTTAAGTGAAAACTAGTAAACTCAATGGGAATTTGGTTTGGGACTCCTCCTATAATTATGTCTTACATTTGGTAGACGGGTCTTTGTTGAAAAGCTGAGCAAATTACCAAGGGAAAAGAAGCAGAGGTGCCTCTTTCATCTCCCTTTCTCTTGAAGGAGAAGACACTAGAAAAAACTAGAAAAAACACTAGAAGGAAAACATAAATATATTCTAAAATGTCTCTAGCAGACTGGCTTTGAAAGGTATCAATTACAACTGAACAGTGAAGGAATTCTTATTGCTATTTTGGAAAAGTATCAATTCTGAAGAAATGGATGCGTATGAGGATATCGCCTTCACACACATGGCAAGTATAAATGACTATTCCAAAAATTCTTGCATGGAAGTCTACCGGACTATTAAGCCATCTAGCATTCTATATCATCTAGAAATGTATTTAGTGGAAGACAAGACTAGACAAAGGAGATGTCAGATTAATTTTAAAAGAGGAAACATCTAGGAAAATATCATGTTCTAGAAGTTGGAGTGGGAACGAATTGCATTTTAATTTCCTACTTGTATTACTTCAGTGCTTCAGCCCACTGAAATCAGAGGCCCATGGGACTAGACACTGAAAAACACTTCTCCTTGCATTGAGCCAGTCCATGCCACGTTTTCCATTCTCTCTGCTCCACAACCAGCCAGGCTGTCAATGCCAGTAGTAGCTGTCTCTTTAAAAACAATTGGACCCCACGCCAGGAAGAAAGCTGAGCTAAATGCTTTTTTGAGGAAGGTAGGGAAAAAGGGTGCAGCCTGCCAACAAGTCTGTCTATTTTAGCAAGTGGACACGCTACCCTGCTGTGAATAATGTAGCCTGCTGAGGCTAATGTGCAAATGACAGGGCACCTACCAACTGCAGCTCCTCTTTCTATGAAATGTGAGACTTAATTTCCTTTCTCATAAAGAGCATTAAAAGCTTTAAACCCACATTTGTACCTTAAGCAGAGTTACACTTTACGTTTTAACAAATCCAAATGATTCTCTCATTGATATCCCCAATGCCATAAGAATATTAATTGATATTGCTTGATTTTAGTATTTTATGCTGCTGTGAAAATGCATAGCAGAGCTGAATCACAGCCTGCAACTAAGTTATGAAGGTCATCTAAAAGAACACCATGCAAATGAAGTCTGCTTCCCCAGGTCGAAAGAAGGTCTGCAAATTTTCTGTGGAGTTGTGCTTTTCTCTATAATTTATTAGTCATATACAGCTGAGCAAGGTTTGAAATAAAATACTGTAATCTGAAATGCATTCCAGGAAAAAGGCTGGCTGTCATCAGCACATGCTATTGGCTACAGCATTTTGTAATGAACTATAATTTTCTGTGACAAGCATTTACTTATGTCACATGGCTCCTGACTCTGCTTTATCCAGGAGCACTTTTTGTGACCCTGGTGCCTCCAGCCTTTCCTCTCTGCCCATCAGCCGTCCCCCAACAGTACTGAGCTGGTCCAGAGCTGTGGAATATGGCATGGTCTTATACAAATGCTGCTGTTAACAGGAAGATCCACCCAACACACCTGAAAAATGATGTACTGCCTTAAGCATGCCTGATCAAAGAAAAATTACAATGATTTGTAGACAAGCATAGGGAGAACAACCAATGCTTAGCACTGAACAAAGAACAAGGTGGTTGGTTATTGATGCACTCATGCAATCATAGTCAAAATTACAAGGCAGGTGTCAGAAATTAATCACAAAGGATAGCTACCAAATGCAAAACTGTGGCGGATCTTAATTATTGAAAACCTGTTCTTAATCAGTATAATTGATAAAACCCTCCTACCTACCTCTTTATTTACTCTTCTCACTTCTTTTGTTTTTAGAAGCACAGAAGTTCAGAACTGCTTTTAGATAATGCATGTTTCTTTTTGTCCTGGTTTTGGGGATTTAATTTAGATGCAAGTCCTATTGAAGCCAGTCCCCAATTCCCAAGTCGAAATTAGTTCTGTTAGGCATCAAAGACTGAATCACTGAAAATGTATGCCACCTCAAATGAATTATTTCTGAGATTTAGAAAACCCTACTTGATGTAAGGCATGGAAAAGAAAAGGAGTTGAAGGGGCAGGAAAGTGTGAGTTTGGGATTAAGGGAAAGGAATTCCAGCCTAATCTGTTAAAAATCCTGATTGATCTGACAGGAATGCCAGACGCAGGGGGCTGGCAGAGTCTGTGAGGACATCAGTGCCTCTGTGACTCTGAATGAAGTGCTTTATATATGTGGACAAGAGCCCTTGTTGTGCATAAATGTTTGATAAAGAAGGAGGAATTACACAACCTGGAGAGTCTTCATTTGCCCTTCGAGAGGAGAATTTTATCTCTCTGCCACAGTCCTCCCTTTTCCAAGAAAAGCCCTTAGCCCCTAGGAAGTTTTTTACAAGTGTTAAAGATCACTTACCTAAACAAGGGTTTGCAGACTCAGCTCTCAGTTTTTCTTCTATGACAGCCATTGGCTTTTATTTTGGACACTGGCAAGGTGCTCATAAATCCTCACGAGGAGCAACTGGAATTTCTCAAGGGCTTGACCTTGTCCGATTTTCCTTTCTTACTTCTTCATTTTGCAGGTTTCCATGGAAAGCCCTCCTACACTGGGTCTCTCTGTCTCTTTCCCATACCTAGGACTAGGTATATTTTCCTTCTCTCTCTTAATTTTACAAAATTTCAAGGTGGATTTTATGACAGCTGAGCAATGTTTCATCCTGGGATTGCTTCAGTACAGAGCTTGTACAAAACGTTTACAGTTTATAGAGTGATCCAACTCATTCTTCATTAAATAATCCCTTGGAAATATTGTTTTGGATTGTATGTTTCTGAGTGTTGCACAATACTATATAAGATGAAGAAACAAGTACTGTAACTGTAAAACACAAATCACTGGGAAACTTAAACAAAAGCAATAAGCTATTGATTCAAACTGCTTAAAACTGTACAGGCATTCTTATGTGCCTCTGGAGTTTGACTCTAGTCTCAACAATACTGCTGTAAGTCAGGAAAATCACCATTAAAACATCCAGATTATAATCAGAATTAGAACCTGTAAGCCTCTGTGTTTACAACAGCTTGCTCAGATTATGTTTACACTGCGGTCCAGCAGGATGCAGAGTTACCACTATGCTTCAAGTTTCAGATCCAGGAGCAGAAGATCTGCACCAGCCACTTGGCGCAGACACAGTACAAGCCCAGTGCAGCCGGCTTCGCAGCCACCATACCTGCTTGCTTCTCTGCACCAGATAGATGTGCCTGCTTATTCGGGGTTATCTACACGGTACTGAGTTGTACAGTGTCAAAAGTAACCTGAGACTGGGGTACCACAAGTGTGGATGACAATGAGATCACGTCTGATGTGGGTTCCTGGTTTTGCTCAGTTTGACAGCTTTCCTGTCATGCTAGGCATGAGATGTAAGCAAAATATAAGGAGCCACATCCTCAGTGCTGCCCAGAGTGCTGGGTGTATGTAGGATCCAGCTGCAGCTCCATGGTTCAGGGTTATTTATTTATGCCACTCTCTGTGGCTTAAAATGAAGCATTTGTGGTATGCTGTGTAAAGCATGTGTATTCGTGGTTACATGTCGCATTCTTAACCTTCATTAACTTGCAGCTTCCTTGGACTTTCAGTTTTCCCTGCACTTCCAGTGATTCCCCAGCTCACATTTTCAACACTCCCTTGCTATTGAAAGGCCTAAATTGCACTCCTAATTCTGAGCCAAATTCTCCCAGCTGCTCTGGGAAAGCAAGAAACCTCCCAGTACTTGCCGAGGCTCAGCTCTGTGCTAGTCTGAATTGCAGCCTTTCCTTCTGTTTGCATTTTTCATGTTACGTGCAAATTAAAGGCATACATTATGGTCTTCTTCCACCCAGGTATGGTTACAGAAATGGGGACATAACGTTATACTTAATTGAGGCATCAACCTTGATTACGAAACTGTTTTATATCTGCATTGCCAAATTCCTACAATATTTCTTTCCGAAGTTTGCTGACTTTTCTTGACAGTGTTAGACGAAACCGCATAACTAAGTCTTTCCTGAGAGGAAAACACAGAGCTGATCCCTTTGTGGCTACCTTTTGAGAAGCCTTTTTAGATTGCCTTCTGCTGTGAGCCAAAGGAGCAAAATATAGTTTACACACTGTTGGGCACTCATCCGTGGTGTTTTGTGTGTGTCATAGTATTTATACTATACAAATGCTCTTTCTTAAAGCACTCTTAAAGAAGTACGCTGAAGAAGATGGATGAAATGACAACATTTAAGAAAGCTTAGACGTTGCTCAGGATGTGCATTGTTGTGTCTGTCCTCAACACGTGATGTGTGGGCAAACTTTTGTGCCTGCTCACTCTCTCTCTTTAGCAAAGAGGCTCATCTGGCACCTTTGCATCCTCACCCTGTTTCTGAGGTTTACAGAACCAAGAGCTGTATTGGCAAGGTTCACCTCTATTCTGAAGTATAGAAACCTTATAGCCCAGGGGTGTCAAACTAATTTTCACCAGGGGGCCAGATCAGCCTGGCGGTTGCTTTCAAAGGGCCAAGTGTAATTCTAGGACTATATAAATATAGGAGTAGTTACATTTATACAGTCCTAAAATTACATTCAGTCCTTTGAAGGCAACCACGAGGCTGATGTGGCCCCCAGTGAAAATGAGTTTGACACCCCATTATAGCCTGCATGATGTGCAAGGTCACTCCAGAGCTCAAAAATTATAACATTGCTTAGGGCCAATATTGTTAACAAGTTAACAAGCAGTGTTACTATATTTCTCATTTGTTTTCCAGACTCTGTTGGGTGTTGTATTTGTAATGGTGATACAGAGTGTGTAGTGCAATTGCTTTGCTAACTCCAAGATTTTAGTGTTTGCCATTTTAGAAAATGCAAGTGTGCTTGTATGCTCAGCGTGCTGATGGACACTAGCTCAAAACAGTCCTGGGCAACAGCTAAAAGCAAAGTCCACTTCACTCACAGGCAGAAGCATATTCTTTAGGGCTGAAGGTTTTGAAGACTTACTTGTAAAGTTCTACGAAGTCTTTACTACAGATGTGCAAAATATGATTTTTCAGAGTTTGGAAATTTGTCCAGATTTGAGTGAATTATCAAGGAAAGAGCAAAAGGACCAAATGTGGGAGAAAGACATTACCCAGACGAATGCCAAGTCCCTGCTTTAGAGCTTGAGGCTGCAAAGCTTTTCAAAGAAAAGGCCACCACCATGTTTTATTAGGAACACTTATTTTTCTTGGTCTCATAAATGGATTCAACAGGTCTTGGATGGAACATTTCTAAAAATTACAATGGGAAGCATAATTTTGGGGGGATAGAAAATTTCAGACTAGATAGTTAAAGTTGGAGAAAGTTATAAGTAATGGAGGACCTGGAGTCCCCAGCTAAGGGAACTCTGTGCAAGTAGAGATCATGACTCTTCTGCACAGAGAGAGAAGATAGTGAAGCACAGATGGAGTGAAGAAACTTACAGCTCTTCGATGAGAACACGGGTTTTCCTGTCTTGTGTCCTAGGTGTCCTAGTCATTGATTAGCTCAGCCTACGAATATTCAGCTCACCACTTCTTGGTCTGTATTGCATGTGCACCATTCTTTGGTGCCTTAACAGCAGAACAACTCACCAAAATGTTAAAATAGGCACCCAAGTTTGAGTCTAGTAGCCTCTAGAGCAATTCCAGTTGCATTTCAGAATTGTCCTTCCTTCAGAGAATGAACCTGGTTATGTAGTGGGGATGCAGGCCTGAAGGAGGTAAGGGAGCTGCACAGACGTATGAGCATTACTTTGTCCCCTGTTATGATACCTCCAGTCTTGCTGCTTCAGGAGGTTCTTGTACTGGGCTGCAAACATCTAAGAATACTTCAGAAAGTGATGCCAGGGGTCAAGTACAGTGTGTGCACAACTGTATATATGCTTTCTCTTTTGAAGTCAGACTAGGGCTGTTGCTGAACCATCATGGCAAGTGCAAAAGGCAGGTCATGGTGACCTGTACTCATCCCGTGTTTTCATGAGGCTGGCAATGTGTGTCTCCCTTCTTTGTGCTTCAGTTCTCAGTTCTGAAAAACCTGTTCTGCTTACCTGCATGTTCAAATGGATACACTAAACTTACTTGTACTATTAGGTGTGGACTCTATAGGGTCTAGAGTAATTTCTTGTCCAAAGGACTGAAATTTTATAATTGGAAGTTTTCAGTGTTTTAAAAAAAATATTCTCTGTAGTGCTGCTCCTGGGGACAAATGGATTGTCAAGACGGCAGCTGAACCAAACAGGAGCACAAGAATTTCTGCATCATGAGGGCTTTCCCAAGCTTTTAATCATGAAGAGACAGGCCTTTATCTGGGATTTCCCAAAGAAGATTCATGTTGCAGACCTAAGAAATTTCATGTCAGTCAAGCAGTTGCTTGTAAATGTCACTCCTTAGGGAGCCCTGCTCACATGAGCCAGGGACCATGCTCACCCTCCTTCTTCCTTCCATGACTGCAGGTCAATAAAATGGTGAAGAGCATTTGTGAAGAAGCTGCAGAGTGATAGATTTTCCACCAGAAACAGTAGTTCTGGCTGCACTGGCTTTGCTGAAGAATCCTGTCAGATGGAAACGTGTGAATCCCAACCAGGACCTTCTGTGATCTGGCTGCTTAAGCTCAGCTGAAGAAACGCACATGCCTCTGCAGCAGGGCATTCTTAGCTTCTTCTGCTCTGTTCTGCAAGGGGTTGGTGTATTTGCCTACAGCAGTAGCTGCATTTCAGTGGTAAATGAAATTACTCAAATACTATGGACTGGGATGTATGCGGGTAATACTCTAGCCTATAAAATTATTCATGCTCTTCCCTGGGGTATGGGAAATGGGAGTTGTTTATTTGCACATCTTTTAATTTGAAGAAAGACTTGGAGAGAGAATATTCAAACCAAAGGGATAAGGGAAACTCCCTTTGTGGTATCTGTGGTCAAGGATGGAAAATTAAGCTTAGGAGACTTTTACAGTATTCTGTTTAAGGGCTACAATCTTGATCAAGACAGTTGACTCCTCCTGTAAGACAAATAGTAATAATAAAGATTTCCTCTAGCCTTCAGTAAATTCAACAGGGAGAGAGAACTCTTGACACATACAGATTGCTCCTAGCATTTGGAAGCAAACCCAAGGAAGTGTCTGTTTCTGAGCCATTCGGGTCTTCTAACCTTCAGCAATGGCAGATCAAAGACCATGAGGGAAACAGACTGCAGGTGCCCGTCAGGGCAGGTTTTGTCTTGTCGCAGCACTCCGGGAAGAGGCATTTGCTAATGTCTGTTAATCTCATGGCACGCCAAGGGAGAAAGGCAGAAAGAAAAAAAAAAAANAATATAATGGAAAAAAAAAGAAAAAAAAAAAAAAAAAAAAAAAAAAAAAAAAGCCATAATTTTTTCCCTTTCCCAAGCACCCACACCCAGGGTCAGGGTGGCTGCAGGAAGGCAGCAGCACAGGAGACCCTGCCCGCCCCGGGGCAGCAGCACGGACCTGGGATCACCCCACAGAGTGCTGGCTCTGTTGGGGAGTAGGGCACGAAGCAGCATCACACTGAAGGTGCACGCTCATGGCAAAGACGAAAGCAGTGGTATCTGAGACCATGACAGCAAAAGTCTCCCAAAGAAGAAAGGCTGAAGTCCATGTTGGCTGCTGACCTCTCCCTTGCAACACTGTCACCCTACAGTCGAGGAAGTAGCCTAAGAGGCTGTGCGGCACCATGGGGAAGAGGTAGCAGCAGTGGAAATAACAGGGTGCTTTACCAGATGCAGGAAGAAGGCAGGATTAGGCACAGCTTGGGGCACTGTAGGGGATGGCTTTGGCCGAAAGCCAGGTTTGCCCCAGTCTTTCTTTTGAGGTGTAAATGGCATGCAAGCAGGCTCCTCTCAGTGGCTTCCCTGTGAAGATAAATAACCTGATCCCTCGGTTATTATCCCCCTGCTCTCCTCCCCTTTCCCCTGACTGACTTTGATTATTGTAACTTTACATGCGCTTTTAATTTGCGTGCAGGCAAGTACAAAGGCACAACCGGATATACCTGTTATTTGCCAATGACCTGAAAGAGTATAGTTTATGTTAAGCCTTGGGTTATGGTAACATTTGCACGCGATTCCTCAATATACATGCTGCAGGCAACTGACGGATGGAGGTGATGTAGGGTGGAGGAAAGTTTTAAAGTGACAGAACCTGATTTGATTCCTACTTAATCCGCCAGTTACGTAAAGGTCTATATTGCAATTTCGTGTAGAACCCACATCTTGCCCTCTCTTCAGGCAAGGAATGTACGATAATGTTATTCGGGCTGTAGTTNAATGTTTGTTAATCTCATGGCAAACAAAGGGAGAAAGGCAGAAAGAAAAGAAAAAAAAAAAAGCCATAATTTTTTCCCTTTCCCAAGCACCCACACCCAGGGTCAGGGTGGCTGCAGGAAGGCAGCAGCACAGGAGACCCTGCCTGCCCCGGGGCAGCAGCACGGACCTGGGATCACCCCACAGAGTGCTGGCTCTGTTGGGGAGTAGGGCACGAAGCAGCATCACACTGAAGGTGCACGCTCATGGCAAAGACGAAAGCAGTGGTATCTGAGACCATGACAGCAAAAGTCTCCCAAAGAAGAAAGGCTGAAGTCCATGTTGGCTGCTGACCTCTCCCTTGCAACACTGTCACCCTACAGTCGAGGAAGTAGCCTAAGAGGCTGTGCGGCACCATGGGGAAGAGGTAGCAGCAGTGGAAATAACAGGGTGCTTTACCAGATGCAGGAAGAAGGCAGGATTAGGCACAGCTTGGGGCACTGTAGGGGATGGCTTTGGCCGAAAGCCAGGTTTGCCCCAGTCTTTCTTTTGAGGTGTAAATGGCATGCAAGCAGGCTCCTCTCAGTGGCTTCCCTGTGAAGATAAATAACCTGATCCCTCGGTTATTATCCCCCTGCTCTCCTCCCCTTTCCCCTGACTGACTTTGATTATTGTAACTTTACATGCGCTTTTAATTTGCGTGCAGGCAAGTACAAAGGCACAACCGGATATACCTGTTATTTGCCAATGACCTGAAAGAGTATAGTTTATGTTAAGCCTTGGGTTATGGTAACATTTGCACGCGATTCCTCAATATACATGCTGCAGGCAACTGACGGATGGAGGTGATGTAGGGTGGAGGAAAGTTTTAAAGTGACAGAACCTGATTTGATTCCTACTTAATCCGCCAGTTACGTAAAGGTCTATATTGCAATTTCGTGTAGAACCCACATCTTGCCCTCTCTTCAGGCAAGGAATGTACGATAATGTTATTCGGGCTGTAGTTTGTTCATGGCTGCTCTTGTAACTGATCTCATGAAAGCTTTATGAAATTCGGCAAAAAATGTGGGTAGGATATTTACACCTCCCTGTTTGTCTGTATTCTGGCATGTCAGGGAGAAGATTGGAGGATGAAGCTACAAATGAGACGATTCGTGACAGCGAAGTCAGTGCTGAGTGTGTGGGGATGCAGCACTGCTGAGGTGTGGGGGCCTGAGCTGGAGAGAGGACCCACATTTTGTTGCATGGGTCTCAGCCCCCTACACTGCTTGGAGAGATTTCATTTGAGCTAGCCTCCCGTAGCAGGATGTAAAGAATACCCACCACTCATGGGTTGCCTGGTCCTGCAGGAGAGGAAGAGAGAGTCTGGTAGTTACAGCAGAAGACTACAAGGAGATGTGGGGTCCAGTGCCAAGCCTGCCCACTGACGTGCTTACCCTCAAAAGCAACCACAGAGAAAGCCCAGTGATGTTTTTTTCAAAATTTCATTTTCAGAGATTCCACATGAAATTATCTAGGTCTTCAAGCAGAAAGGAAGTGTTTTTATCTGCCAGGCAAGTAAACTAACCCTGAGGTCCGAAACTTGAATGGTTTTATTTCTGGCATGTGTCTTAACCCAGTGTTAAAGGCTGCACCAAAGGAATTAATTAGACATTTTGTTTGAGGGTTTGGGAAAGGATCCTGTTCGTTCTCAGCACCACCTCTTATCTCCACGGAGGTGAGAACAACATAAGCTAAATGCAGTTTTATGGGACTTACGGGACAGACTTTGCTACTCACACTTGACTCAGAGAGAGTGGGACGAGGTACAGAGAGTCAAGCACTACCCTTACAAATGACACTGTCATAAAATGATTGTTAAAATAACAGAAGGCAAGATGAACCTATTGTTACAAGAACGCTGTGTAAATTTATGTTTCTGGACATAAGCACATTTAATCTTTTCTGTGCTTCAGCTTCCCCATAAAATTTGGAGTGATAATTGTATGTGGATCCACCCAGTATCCGTTCTACTGTTCTCTAGTTTGTTAAGGTAGACCCTGTACAGCCAGCATCCAGGAAAATGATGTTTAAATTTGTAGGATAGCAACTGAGGGATTGAGTTTTTACTTCTGTTTTTAAGTTAAACAAACCAACGTTGCCTTCCATCTTCACAAGCCCACAGTACAGAAGGCAACCATGGTCCACTTGTGGAAGGCATTTATCTGAAGCAGCCTTGAAAATAAATAAGTTTGCTTCTCTCCGCTCTGCTATTTCTTGCTTCCTGTTCACGTCTCTCCAGCTTATCTGCCCTTTTGAGGAATTGGTCTTATTTTAAAGGGTCATATTTCCTTATTAGTTTACTGTTTACCATCTTGTTTTTCAGTTCTAAGCATCCAAAATACACAATACTTTCGTATATCTTCATTGTTATTCTTCTCCATTTGTCTTGATGCTTTGGGTGAGAGTAGAAAACTCACATCTAATAGCAGCTTCTCAGAAGTCATGAACTCTTAAACACACAGTCGGTCTTTCTGTGGTCAGTATATTTCTGAAGGCTAAAATGTGTGTACAGACTTGGTCTGATGAAGAAAGGTTTCCATTAAAAAAAAATCACATCTAGCAATCCACATCCTGATTTTTAAATAAGTTTAGCAAAATTATATAATGTTGCTCTAAGTACTGATGCACAAAACAAACCCTTAAAGTGTTGTGCACTCAAAAACCTGAAAGAGTGTAAAATTGTCTGCTCCAGCCCTGGAATAAAACATTCACAACAGCAAACCCTGCTGTGACAGGTTTAAACAGTCAGGAAAGGGTTACGGGCTGTCTGCATGTCAGTTGATTCAGCAGGGGCTTAGATGAAGATGTGTGCCCTTTTTCTGGCATGGAAAGCCTGGGAGCCCCTGCAGCTGGCTTTGGATGAGGGAATAGCTTTTCTTTGTGTTACTTTATGAATTTGATGTTTAGATAACAAACTGTATCCCGGAGCGAAAGCTGAAGAAGACTTGGGTATTTCTGTGCCTTGACCTTTCCCTTTCCCCTGGGCAAGAAAGCCCACCAGCGTACAGGCTGTGAAAGAGCATGTGACAAGCATAGTAAAATATTTTCCTTTATTAAACTAATCCTGTGTTACGTTATCCAAAGAGAAGTGTGAGGAGGCAGGTGTGAAGAAGCTGCAAAGAAGCAGCAGGCCTACATTTCACTTGTACGTGCAGGAGAAAGTCCTATTGAAGATAATGGGCTTTTTGATGAAGGTAGGGTGATTGAGATTGGTTCATTCTATCTAATACGCAGCATTTGCAATGCTCATGTCAGAAAGCAGTGGCTGCTGGACCATGAATCTTATATCTACTGAAGATTTTGGACTCCCAGATAGGAAACCTGACGTAAGATCAGGAGGACAAACCAACTACTGTGACCTTCAGCTGGACGAGGATCACACAAATAGATGCCGAGTCTGAAGCAGTACACATGTGAAATACGACAGCAGGAACAACCTGCTTCAGTGTTATTTACTGTTGCAGTTTCCCTAGTGGGCAGAGCTCTGCCTGCACGACCCTCACTGCTGGTCAGGTAGGGTGAAGTGGGAAGTCACTTCCCAAAGAGCGCGTAGTCCAGGTATGAGAGAGAAGGGAGATACAGATAGTCTGGGTGTGATTAAGCAGTGATTTCAGTGTACAAACAGCTTCACTGTTTATAGTGCCTGTGGAAAAAGTGATGGTGCCAATCTTACATTAAGCATTTTTGCATGGCAGACTTCTTAAAATGCTGAGAAAATGAGTGTTTAAAAAAATGTTTATGTACTCAACATCTGCTAAATTATCTCCTTGTCTTAAACAGCATACTCTTCCTTAAATTATTCTAGCCATGAGAAATGAGGGGCCATTTGTTGCAAGTCAATATTTCCACACTGATTCAAATTAGAGAGGAAGGTTTCATCAGGCTGCAGGTGCAGGGAACAGGTTTAGTACCCCCAGAGCTTTGGGTGTACTGCAAGGAAGGCTGGACATCAACAAGACAAAGTAATGGAAGTGCAGAGGTCTAGGCACAAACGAGATTCGTGATACCTACCTAATAGCATTTTCAACGCTCGTGCCCCTAAGCGGCAGCCTTGCCTGAGAAGACAGCTCCTGCGTAAGTATCAGGGAGGCCGGTGTCATGATAGATCACACATTAAACAGAAAGTGTGGGGGTGTTGCAAAAAAGCAAATGTCAGTCTGCAATGGATGAGAAGCAGAATAATATGTCAGATGCAACTGGTAGCTGTCTTTTCCTGCCGTGATGAAGTCACAGTAGGGGAACTCTGTCGGATTCAGTTTAAGCACTGTATAAAAGAGACATGTGGACAGACTGAAAGGAGATAAGATTAGATAAGCAAGGAATACGGCAAAGTTTAAGAGATGGAAACTCTTTGACCTGCTTAGGCTGATAAGGACTTCAGTATTTAGGTGTATGTTATAAAAAGTAATGAGGACCGAGGCTTTTTTCTAGCTCTAATGGATGTATGGTCAAAACTTACCTGTGCATTACACAAGATTTAAACACCAAGAAAAACTTTGTACCAAGACAACAGAGCACTGGAAAAGGCCACCCACTGCTGGTTTTGGCACTGGAGATTTCGGCAAGTTAGAGAAGTGTTTGTCTGCCGTGATTGGTGTATACGTGGGTTTACATTGTTTTGGCGGGGGTGAATGAGTTTGACTGTGGCCTCTTTCAGGATTGTTCTGGCCTGAGATGGCTTTGTGGAGCAGGGATGATGGTGGCTCTGCTGCACTTTTATGAACTTTATTGCTCTTTTACCAGGCAGTGCAGGTGGAAGGCAGCCAGGCAGCTGCCTGCTCTTTGCAAGCCCGTACACCTCTTCTCTTGCATGGGTCTAAAGTTGACTCAGTCCTAGCAATGTTACTCATATCCAATCGCTTATTCAACCCTGTTAGTTTGCAGTCTTGTTAGATTATTTTACTGTGATTTTTAATGTTCACACTGATGAGCATTCCTCCTTTCTGGTAATGGTGACAACTACAACCCCTTCATTTAGCTCCTCCTTAAGCTGCTATTTCTAGGAAGCCAAAGAAGAGGTGCAGCATGTACACACCTTTCTGGCCAGTCATCTCCCTGTATGCTGAGCTGCAGGATCCATGGGTGCACTCTAATGCCACCTCAGTGCACTGCCAGATCGTCTGGCAGGACAAATGTAACCTGACAGTTCTCACGCTTTATGCCACATGTGTAAGGAGATACGATACCCGTAAGAGCAGCATGAAAAAAATCCCATCTAGTCTGACGTGAACTCTGCATAGGTGACAATACCTCTTCAAAGTATTCTGGACTTACCTGAACTGACGGAGTGAGCTTGTACTTTTACAGTTTGACATAGCCCAGGCATTTTAGATCTATATGCCAAATATACTTGCCTTGTGGAGCTGTCTTATCGAGTTATAGCCCGAGTTATTCTGTATGGTGTGTAATACTTCTTCTTCCATCAAGGTTAGCTGAAATTATTATTTCAGCAGGTAAGTACATGGATTCTGTTTACTAAGCCCACATCGGGCATTTTAAAATGGGTTGTTTAATGTGGTTACTCCTTGACATATTTTGGTCTACAGCATCCTTGTTACATATTACGAGATGAATTTTGAATAGGCTCTTCAGTATTTGCTCTTGATTTAAGATCTAGGCAGCTGTCCAGATTATACAGCAAAACAGTTTGTAATCTGGAATAAGTATCTGTCAATCAATTGTACTAAGACATGGAGGAACAATCTAAGTGTAAGTAGCTAACTTACCTCTAAATTCCAGCCAACATTTGAAATAGATCACTTGGGGACGCAGATGTATTTGCATAAATGTACACAGATCATAGTGATAATAACGCGAATAACATTTTTGTGTTTTGCAGATCATTTCACAATCACTCCTAAGCATAGCAGTACAGCACACTTGTGAGGTCGGTAATTATTAAAATTCCATTGTAGAGAGGAAAACACTGAAATAACATGATTAGGGACTTTCCAGAGGCCATCTCTGACATTTTTTTCCTTGCTTGGCAGGAAAATCAAATTTAATTACTTCTTTCCTGTACTTTATCTACAGCTTCATTACCCTTTTTTACACTTCTGCTTGGCATTGCCTGTTATACCTAATACCTTTTTACATTCAAGCAGACCCTTGCTAAGTGTTCCAACTGAGAGATAACTTCTGAAAGATATTTTCCATCTTACTAAGAAAATGTGAGAATAAAAATAAGCATCTTCTCTGTCAGGAGAAATAAATACATTCACCCACTTCTGGTTTTTCCCGAGATTGGTTCTGACAAGCCAGACCTGTATTAAAATCAGCTAGGCACCACACTCACTTCCATATTAATGCCAGGTGAGGACGCTGACTGATGACACTGGTGCACCCTACTTGAAACATTTTCTTGGCACCTCTTATAAACTCTTTTGGGAAATCCAGAAACAAAATACAGGTTTGAAACACCAAATGTGGTAGAAAAATACTTGTGGTAAAAAACAGTCCCCACATGCAAGGTGGAGCAGGTCAAGCAGCTGAAAACTGCAGCTGGTAATTGCAAAGGGGGAATGTGGAGCTGGAGCCATGGAGGACTCAGGGGGTTCTCGAGGCATAACACAGTCCACGCTTGCTGCTGCCGAGCCCAGATCAAATATGCCAGTAACACTTCCAATAGGTGTGTGTCTGAGCTCTCCTGAGGACGCTTCTCGATGGAGATCCCACTTCGTCCTGTGACAGTATGTCCGGGGCTTTGTTGCTCTTTCCCAGATGTCGTGCTTCAGGTTTCCTTCTTGCAGTTCAGACGCATAAATGTTATCCATCATAGACTTGGTGAATAGATTCTTCCATCCAAAGCCTTTTTTATATTTGAAGTCTGCTGTGGTGTCTCCCCTCAGTCTTCTCTAGATGGAGAACTCATCCTCCTTGTAGATTGTAGTTCCTAGATACATGGCGATTCTTGTTAATTTTTTTTCCCAGGCACCCTGCTATTGCTCTGTGTTATAGCCAGAGCCTAAAACTGGAGAGAGTATCCACAAGAGTACAAGTAAGCAGAACAAAAAGGACTTTTTTGTGTGTCGTTGTTGTTTTTTAAAGGTAAATCTTGTGGCACACATCCCCAGGATTGCTATTTGTATTTATTATCTTGTGGCTCTCTTTTCAGTGTGTGAAGCAGTTTCTTTTCAATGTTTTGTGTTGTGCAGCAAGATCTTGTGAGGTAATGAAAAAGGTTGAACAAACGTAGTATGAAGAAGTTATAATAGTTAAATATGTGGATGTGTAGCTAACTTTGAATCCCACTGCTTTTGTTAATTTATTATCATAATAGTATTATGATAATTAAGAGTATTTCCTGTTCCTGTGGGAAAGAAGCAGGGGTTTACATGTCGCCAAGAGTGGCTACTTTTACTTTACTGAGAGCTATTTTTATGATCTGCTTGGAAAACACTTTCATTATTCTTGATTTCTTCTCCTTCTCTCCCTGCCAGTCTGTTTTCATGCTCAAAAAAATAGAGCAGTCTGTGAGTATTTGGGTAGAGTACAGAGGTAGGATCATCTTCTTTGTCGAAATTATTTTTCATTTCTTTCCTTCAGTAATTGTCCATGTCATGTCTTCAGAAACTATCTCTGGTCACTGTGGAACTAAGACATTTCAATAGCATATCTTTTGTCATTTAAAAATTGTGCTCTGTTTCGTACAGAAAACAGAGAAAACTGGGCAGACATGCAAAACCCTGATGCAGAGACCAGTTCCTACTAGGATAAATTTCCTCTCTGAAGTTGAAGTGCAGTTGCTTCGTGGCCATAGAACTTTGCTCATAGCTGATGTAGAGGACTCATGTAATTACTGCACCCAATTAGCAGGCACTTTCCCTATTAGCCACGTGAAATGCAGGATGGCTATGGGATTTGGTGGAAGTTACAAGGCGTTTCTGTAAGGTTCTTCATGTGTTCAGTCCTCACAAATCTTCTCTGTCTTAGCACATCTAGTAGCATTTCTTTTCACTTGGACCTTCTTCAGAGAAGATGGGAGGATCCAGGCTAAACCTTTGTGTTGACAGTAGACCAGTTTTTCCATTGTATATGCAGCTGATTCCTTTATTTTCACTGAAAATGTCTTCTATGACAAAGCCCGTGTCTTCTAGCATGACAGGCATATGTTGTGATGAGAACACCAGCTTGAAAAGATTGCGAGTGAGAATGAAGACAAGAATCACTGGTAGAGAACCTCACACTGAAAACATGCCACAAAAAAAAACTTGGCTATGCCGCAGAAAGTTGAAATGATTAAAAAGTGAGATGTGTCATTTTTTTTCTTCTAGCTACAAACAGCATGTGTTTCCCATGTCTCATATTACAAGCAAACGTGAACTAAGGGTTTATGGTAATACCACCAAGGAAGTATGATATCATCTCCCCCACAGGTGGTAAGTCAGTTTTCCAAGGTGTGTTTACATGGCGCATTTGAGAGCACTAGCACACACACGAGATATTTAAGCAATATCTGTAATTATGGAAGAGTTTGAGGAATAAATACTGTCTAGCCAGGTATGAGTTGTAAAACACCTTATAGCAAAATATGTGATGTCATTGATCTTATCTTGATAAATACTTGTTAGGGCATGAATTTGACTGAAGTTAAATGAAGCTGATAAAGTGGTTTATAAATGCACAGCACGTAGATCTTATGTAATAAGACTAGTTGTTAATAAGATAAATAGCCTGATAGTGCAGGAGCAAATTTGCTTGTATTTTGACATTTATAACTCTGTATTTCTTGATACTGGTCTGTTTTTATCTAAGTTGTAAACCACAAACATAATACGTAGTACCAGATTACTGGAGGAAAAGTGACAAAAACGAGCATCAGTTGCACGGCCAGCTTGATGTATTTATTTTTCTTTTGAGTCATCAGAGGACTGAATAACCAAAGAATGTTAATATTATTGAAGTTTTAGATGCCATTTATGTTATTTGTGTTTATGTTTATTGAAACAATTTCATAGAGTTAAACAGGCTGGAAAGGGCACTTGCCTGCTAAGTCTATTGGCTATTTGCTATCTTTTACATTGGAAGCACAGATATAAAATATGTGCTTAGAAGATGTGAAATTGAGTAAAACATAGTAACTGGTTCTTTGTATGTCACTTCAGTTCCTGTGCCTGGCTCCAGGACAGAGTCCCAGCTGTCTTTCTCTAGGACCTGGGATATTTTGGTCAGAAAATGGGACAAATAAGACACAGAGCTTTCTCTGGGTCCTACTGCCGTTGCAGTGCTGGTCCCTCACTTTGTTTTTCATCATTGTTTTTCACCATCTGATCCCATTCAAGTGCCTTAGCAGATGTGCTTGACCACCTACAACCTTTTTGGACTGTTCTTCTTCCTGGCTTTTCATGCTCAGCTATTCATGAAATCTGAACTATGTGTTGATCTCTGAGGCTGTTCCAACTTCCCTTAATGCAGCAATTATTTAAAAGAAGTAGGCAGCAGTTCTGCAAAATATTTGTCCACATTTCTCTTGGATGCTTTCCTTTAATAAGCAGATGAGGAGGGCATCTGGTTTTAGCTAGTTTCCTGGGTAGGCAAGGCAAACCCAATACTTGCTGACTGCACACATGTAGGTGTCCTAGTGCTCTGCAAGCAGCCTTTGAACCCATTGGTCACTCAGGACTAGGGGGACAGAGATCCCGGTGGTCCTGGACATCCCTATAAACTTCAGTCAAGCTGGACAGGAGAGAGGTGTATTATCTAGAGTTTGTTGATGGCCTAACAGGCACAACTCAACCGCAGGACACAAATCCATAGGGGAAGGTCTGTTAGTTTCACTGCTCACAGCACTCCTTGTAGGGCCAATGAAACTGTACACGGTGAGTGGCTTATGTCTCTTGGCTAGGAGTAAGATTTCGCTTTTGTGGGTGCTAAAGTCTTATGAAAGATCTTACCAGAGCATATTTCTCCTGTCTTCCACTTCAGTCTCTTGATGAATTTGCTTTGTAGTTACTTTGTGCATTGTGTAGCCCTACAGGGCTTACTGCTGCACGTACTTCTTATGCATATGTGTTGTTTCTCAGTCCAGCTTTCTACTGAAGAGCCATGAGGCATCGCTACATCAATCATTCTTCAGCACTCCTTCTTTCCTGATGTGTCATGTACTTCTTTTTCATGCGTGCTGGAGTGTGAGCATTAATAGCACACAAGCTTTTGATCAAAAGACAATACCCAGCAAAGCCAAAGAGATCTTTTGCCAATTTTATTGTTTATGTGACAGCCCATTCAGCCTCTATTTATAATCTCTTTTTAAGCTATGGAATTGTAACATTACTGATATTTCTTTTCCTTCTTCTCATCTCCAAGAAGTCTCTGATAGTCAGCCGTGTCTCTAGACATGGCTTTTCCGAGAGGCAGCGTCAGGCCCAATCGGATCCCCAGGGGGCTGAGGATGGCAGGTCTCCTCTGTCCCCATTCCTTCCCAGTGATGTGTGTGGGGCTGCATCAAAGCTGCTGGAGCACCCAGTGCCAGAAGGAACTGGCATGCGGGCGGACAGGGTACACAGTGGGTATGTGCCCATCTCAGCACGCTGGTAAAAATTGGTGTCAGGTAATACTTCGGCAGTGAGCGCACCTCACAGTAGTGCAGGAGCAGACTGCTGTTAGGATCATTTGAGCCTTTTCTAAACTATTTAGTCTGCATACTGTGCATATGGTGAATACGTGTACTCAGGGCTTGGGCCATCGGCTTGGGTTTCCAGAGCAGGTGGTTTATGCAAATTCTGTTGCAGTCAGCTGAGCCATTTTTCCTCACGGCCTCAGACTAGTCAATCCCAGGTCATATTTTTTACAGTTGATACAACTGGTTTCTTGCTGGGGCAGCAACAAACTCATCTGCAGCTATTAGACAGATTTGCTGCCCGAAATCCTGCTCTCTGTCTTTCTGACCACTAACTGTGGTGAAGTCAGTAAGGATCCAGATCTAGATGCATTCAGCTCATCTGCATTTTTTAACGAGAAAACCCTCTGTTTCTGCCTATACTGCGTTATTACAGCTTCAGATGTAGCTGGATTGTTTCTTGTTTCGGATGAAGCTTTTGAGTTTTGCATTAGAAAACAATAAATGAGACCTCCCCAAGGCACTGACATTGCTCAAAAGCATGAAGTGTCTCTAGAAGGAAAGTTAAAATAGCCTGAGCTGTGGAGAACCCAAGTATTTCAGTTTTTGTAATCTTTGACTCTCTAAAAATTAAGTTCGTTACATGAATCAGATATTCAGGTTCACTTTTCTGCTACAGTTTCTGAGATGAAGGCTCTTGCTTGCAGTAAGTTTTATACCATGTAGTACTTCCAATTCGTGGTAGTATTCAGTTCTTCATAGCTGTAATATGGGAAAACAGATATTGCTGTGAAAAGTAGTAAGCAAACAATGACATCTGAAATCTGAATCTCTGCTTTCACTAGCACAAAGCTTGTATTCTCGTTAGCCCAGCATTGCAGTGTAATCACTATTCCTTTTAGGAAACTCATTTCTTAGATGGACTTGAAATGGTAGCATTGAAACCTAATAATAAGTAGAGAAATGTGTTTGAAAGACAATGATTTGCACAACTCTGCAACACTTGCCATCAGCAATGCTTTAGAAGAGGAGTGAAGTTTCTAACTTGAAAGGAAAGAAGGCAACACTGGATTTAGAAGCGTCTTAAGGTGACTAAATGAATTACTCATGTTTCATACACTGACATCTGAGGTTGGAGCCGCTTTTATTAGTGACTGACAGCACAGAGACAGCCACTCACAAAAGCACCTGATAGTCTAAATTTCTCATTGTCTTCCTCAACCTGGGAAGCAAGAAGTCTACAAGCAAATGATTTTCTAATGATGCCTCAGGCTGGTGCATGAGAAAAAGCTTGCTTTCTCTGGAACATGCTTAGTCCAGCAGCTTGATCTCTGTGTCTTCAGATATTCCTCACCAGACCTGATGTGTCAGTCCCTTTCTGATTGCAGAGGTAGCAAAGCTTTCCCAGTTTCTTCTCCTAGCACATGAAGAGGAGAAAGAGGCTGCTCCTGCTCCCTCCAATGCATCCAGCCTTCCACAGGGTGAAAAGATTAGAGCTTTTTCCTTTGGGAGGGCATAAGGAAAAAGGAATGTATAAAAATAGACAATACAGACAAGTGTTTAGAGCAGATCAACTTGCTGCTTTTATTACCTTTCTCACAACACAGGAGTAAGGGGACGGTAAGAGATTAAATATGAGCAAATTCCAAATAGATTAAAGGAAATGCATTTTATGTAATGTGCAGCTGAAGTTTAAGACTCATTGCCAAAAACCAGCAACTAGGCTCAGGAGTAGGAAGATTGGAAAGAGGACTGGATACTTCTGTGAGTAGTGGGAATCTTCAGAAGCACTTTGAAAAGTCTCAAAAACAGGTTTAGAAGGGATGTAAAACCTGAAATAGTTGTGAAAACAGCACAAATCAACCCTCTCTGCATTAAACTTTAAACTTCAATGCTCTTCATCATTTGATCTTTTGAGCCTGTAGGTAAACATACCTGTCAAACTTCATTGGTGTTAAGCAACGTGTTAATTTACCTGTGTATCAAGAGTGTGCCTAGCTGCTCTGGGATGTTGCAGATTCATGGACCACACTTTTTCAGTGTCTAGTTTGTGTTTTTCTCAATATTTGGCTTCGCAGTGTCATCTCCTAGGGAGAAGAATTCAGCCTCTCCTTTTTCTTCAAGATTTTAGACAGATGGGAGAGCCTTTTTCCCTGTTGGAAATGTTTATTTGGGTGATTTATTTAAACAAATCCTGAATATTTATAACATCAAGCAAGTTTTGAACAGAGTAGGATTTTTGTGGCTGGTCATTATTGGTATGAGTGCTAGTTGGCCACTTCCAGATCTAAGTGCTCCTGTTTCAAAAAGGAGGATTTTAGTACTTGCAGGATCATCGTGGAAGAGATTTATTGATGTATAATTTTGTTCCTGTAAAGATGTCAGCCTTTGAGATTCTCCCTCCCTATTTTTCACCCTCTGGGCAATTGCAAGGTCACTGCTTGCTCCTTTCTTCCAATATTTATCCACTCACGGCATCCCTCTTTCTAAGGCAGGGGTGGTGTCAAGAGGTTAAGACGGAATCTGCGGGAATCTACAGCTCTTACTGTAGGAGAGGAAGGACCTGGCTGTGGTCCCCATGCCCCTCTGGTAAGACCAGAGGGAAGAGCCAAGAGATGTAGACCCACAGTTGTGTCACCTGTGTCACCTGCATTGTGAAATCTAGACAAACAAGCCATAAAGCAGGATGAAAGCTTGCTCCATCACCTGGGAAAAAATACTTAGCAAACCTTAGTGAGGCATTTCCGACTATCTTCTTATTGATTTTTAAACAGTTTTATTTCCCTCTAACATTAGCCATCAAACAAAATATTTGAAGTTTTTAAAAAGCACAGTTACTTTTTTCTTTGTAAATAAGAAAATAAGTTATTAAACTGTAGCTGTCTTTGAGATCTGTTTTTCGATTCAATGGAAAAGAGACGGCAGGTGGTGTCACATAGAAATTAATTCTTTCAGCATAACTGTTCAGGCTCTCAAATGATTTATCCCACATAAAATATTTGGCAAAAATGAAATCTACTTACCCTGTTTAAACAACAAGGGAAAATTGTTAAACTAAACTTCCTGCGCCTGGGCAACGCGAGTTAGAAGGCGACACCCTCACCATTCCAGCGAGTGATGCAGAGGCTATTAAACTGATACTGGACAAGGTCTCGTAATGGGGGGTTTTCTCAATGAGAAGAATGCCAGCTCTTGTTTTAGGCCAGCACCAAAATCATTGTTCTCATTCTTGTTGTTGCTGGTTTTCACTGCATTAGAATGGATTACAGCCTTAAAAACAAAGGCCTTCATTCCCCATATCCATTACTTTGTTCTCATGAGAAGAAACCCGTGTCTGCCTGTTATAATAAACTGATGTACCAGATTATGGTGAAGTTAATCAGAACTGACAGTATAATAGGAGCAATTGCAGCTTAAGTTGCAATAAATTTGTTTGTTTATAGATGGGATTTTGCAACAAAGAAAGTGTTTTATAAATCAAAGAGATCTCTCACCAAACTTACCTTACTGCAGACTAAAACATCATCTAATAACTACAAAACAGAGCTGTTCTGAGAAGGTAATTTATCTTAATTTATTTTGAAATAGTTGGTATCTGAAGTTTTTGTTTATTTCAGACTTGCAGCATTGCCATTGTTTAATTCAGTTGTACAGTCCCATAATATTTCTGCTCCCTCCTGATGGCAGGTGAATGCCGGCTTCTTCCCTTTTGCTTTTGATAAGGTTCAATTTTGTTGGTTTCAAGAAAAACCTGGAGACCAATGCATTTTCTAAATTCTATTACACATATTAAAATGTCATAAAATTCAAATCATTATTGTGACTTGGGGCCAATTCATGTTTTTCTTCATTCTTGGGCTGGCAGTTGTGTTATTTATCAGTCCCACTGAAATAGATCGCATCAGGACTGCTGTGCTGTCTCCATATGTTCCAGTCTTGATCTCTAATTTGCAACTTGATCATAGGAATGATTCAGTAGTTATCATCGCTTGGTCACTGTTACTGTTCGAACCACCTTTGCACTCTTCTTAGCAAGGTATTTGGGGTGTGAGCAAATTTGGAGATATATTTAGAAAATACTACCAGGAATTTTCTCATCAGTTTATTTGCTACTTCCAGAAAGTTAATCTTTTGCTTTTTAACGGCAGGACTGCGAGTGCAGGCTTCCCACATAATTGCATTTTACCCTTCTCTGATGTTGATTAATGAATATTTTAAATTATTTTAACAACTAAAAATCTTAAATGTGTACATCAGAAAGCAGTGCTTTTCTCCCTGATGGGTTAAGAAATATGGAGCTGTATTAATACTGCATCACAGCATTCTCCTTTCACTGTCATAGACTATAGATCAGTAATTTGCAACTTGATCACAGGCAAGTTCTCATCTCCTGCCTGTTGCTACTGCACCAGTCACGTTTGCTAACCCCATTACCATAAGATAGAGGATTTTGCATTTTGATAAAGCGCAATACACAGAAGGCAGCGTGGCAGAGCTGAGAAATGCTGCTGATGCAGTGTAATAATTTGTAAAATACAAGAACTGAGAAAGGGAAGGCTCTTTTTGATTTTTGTACAGCAACTCCCCCTTTCCCCCCCTCCCCCCCCCCGCCATTTAATTTAAAGTCTGTAAAAACCTGAAAATAAGGTTCAGTCTTAGATTTGGTTGCTTGCCTTCACTGCTCACGCAGGTGATGTGGTCTGTAACACTCCTGATAGTGAGCTTGGTGGGATCTTCTGCCATTGTGCTAGCTCCCAGGTATTAAACAGCAGCAACATCATACCTCAGTTTTTGTTTTGTCAGGGTAAATTCCTTCAGTTTTCTCTTGCATCATGCATTCCCCTTCTCTTACTGTCATGGTGGCACTTCCTTGACTGTCTCAGATTGAATTCATCTTCCCTGAAACAGACAGATAGCAAGAACTTTATGCACCATTGTAACTGAGATTTCACTCATCTGTGACATTAGCAATAATATTGCTGTTGCTGGAAACACCCTTATTGTTTCTCGGCAGGTAATAATGAAAAACACCACATCACATTCAGTGTAATGCACTGTAGTTGGCAGGATCCAGTGTAATGTGTGCCTATTTCATAGAGTACACTGTCATCGCCTCTAAGAATCACTAGGAATAACTCACCTAGCCTTTTTTTTTTAAGTAATTTTAATTAAGATTTGTAGTTAAGGACTGGATAAGCCCTGTGACAACAGGCTTGGTAGCTGCCAGGCTGGATAGATCGAGATAAGGCGTAAGCTACACCTCTGAAAATCGACAGCAAGGTTTCCTCAGGAAGCTGATTCTCAAGCTTACCCTAAGTTAGCACACTATATTTTTATTGCTGTGGTGTTTTGTGCTTATTAAAAATCTCCGTTGGAGGCAGCCTGTTAAAACCTGCCAGCAGCTACTTCCCCTTGGCAGCTTTTGAGCCCGAGGTGATCTTGCTTTGCTGCTCTGTGACTTTGTAGTGTGTGCGACCTGTCCTGGCTTTGATGTAAGCCTGCCAGGAAAGTGACACTTTCAAAAATACTTTAAAATAATTTTTAAAATTCTAAATACCTGCATTGAAAGTCGAGTTGTGGATAAAAAGCCTGCCAACAGCAAGGTTTCCTTGGTCTTCAGGAGTGAGGCTCACTGTTTTGTGGAGTGTCCCAGGATGTGGCTTGTGGCCCATCTGTACCGCAGTAGGTGGCTGCAGCCCCCATCTCCTGTAAAATGTTGGCCTCTCCTCTTCCCAGGACTCTCAGTTGAATTTACTTGGGTTTGCTGACACTAGTTGAGCTCATGGGGACTGAAAGGGACAGGAGGGCTCTCACAAGCCAGGAGGTGGCAGCCCAGACAAGGGAGGGCAGGGACATCTTGTCTCCACGCCCCTGTATCGCTCTGGGATGTCTGTCTGCAGCCAAATGTTTTTCCTTGCCACATGCCAGCGCTGTCGGGAGTCTCCCATCCATATTCATTCAGGGCCTGCCCTCTCTTCCATGAAACTGTAAGGTTAGAAATTAAGCATCGTGTTCTCTGTAAATAATGTTAATTGGCAGCAAGCTTACTGAACGTGGTCTTTTGCATACAAATTAAAACCTACTGTAGTGAACCTGAGACTGTCCTGAAACAGGTTCACTGTTGCAGAGAGACTTTCGGTTTGTGCCACTTCACATGAATTTGTTTAAAACTGGTTTAGCAAAGCGCTGCCTTTCTTCAGGGCAGACCTCTCTCGGGCTCTTTGTAAGGGTAGCTGTTCCACAGCCAACACTGAATCCATGTTCTCCATCCTACAGGGTGTTTGGCCATAGCATTAACAAGAATCATTTAACTGTGCTTGCAGCAAGAAATTCTGAAGAGCATGTCCCATCATTAGCTGCCTCCAGGATGTGTCCACACTCATACCTACTCAGTTATATCAAACTTATCTGTTGGCTGTGGAAGCTTAATTATGTACCTGACTGTAGGCACTTGCTTCTATCCTGTGCATTGGTGTTTCATTCCATTGGCTTCAGTGAGATCACTTCTGCCTGTGCATCCATCTGTACAGAAATATTTGTAGAAGTAGAGTCTAATCCACACACTTGGCTTCCTTTTTGGTTGGTGTTTNATTGTCAGCGAACCTCACGGTAAAGTCATCACAGCAATTTCAGCCACAGCGGAAATGGAATCACCTTAATAAAATCAGTGCAGTTAGTGATGGAATAAATGTTTAAAAAGTGGGATATCTGCTTCATGGAAATTTGAGGACTGGAGGATTTGAACAGTTGTGAAAGATAATGAGAGCACTACAGTTCAATTTATTTTACAGGTGTTTTAATCTTTCAAACAAAACTTTATTTGACTTTATTTAATATAGCAGAGATACCGATTTATCATTTGAATCTGTAGAAATGTGGATAATGCTAGAAACTGTTGGCAACCCTAGAATTTTCTCCAAATGGCACTTTAAATTAATCTGGAGAGTATATTTACACAGTGCAAGTCTGTAGGTCGTTTTTTCATGAGGAGCTTGCACTGCCCTTATGTTGGTCCAGCATGAAGTCAGCCTGTTTCTGTCAGCACTTTTCAACTGTGGTTTCTAATATGTTGACAGAAGATGTTTCATTATACCTCATTCAAAGTGCACTGAACCCAGCAGGAGTCTCTCCAGTGATTTCAGTCAGCTTCAAATCACACTCTTAGACCATGACTGCTTTCCCATGCCAAGATCTCAGTTAAAATAACCTAGATTAAAGATTCTACTTTCTCCTGTAGAGCCAGCCTTACCAATTGGTCTTTGGAAGCTAAATACTACTGAGGTGAGTTGAGGGGAAGGCCATGGCTTGTATTGATTTTGAGGAGAAGCTTTCCTGAGCCATCTGTGTGCAAGGAAGCAAGAAGGAGCCCACCCTACATGCAGAGCAGAGCTGCCTTCTCCACATCCCACCAGCTGCACAGGCATGTGGTTTGGCACTTTGTCACCAGGAAATGCAGGCAGTATTTCGCTCTCACTAATCTGAAATAGGAAGAGATTGAAGCTCCTTGTGTCCTTGTCCTTCTCACCTGGGTGCTGGAGCCTGCTTGTGTGCAGTGGAAGCTGTTTCAGCCTGGGGAGGGTGAGCAATGCACTTGTTGAGTCCCTTATTTTGGATTATTTCAAATATCTGTTCTCAGTCTGCTGAAAGTAAGTGGAGGATTCAGGCTGAAAGAGTGAAGCTTACCTAGATGCTTTGCTGCAGCCTGCCTTTCTGTGTTTTTTTTCCTGCTGTCTCCCTTCATGAAGAATTTATTTATAGAGAACAGGTAAAAAACCCATCAGCACCTACTTATTAAGCATGAAGCACCTTTCCAGCTTAGAAAATGTGGAGTTATTGCAATACAAGCTTAGTCGTATATGGGGAGAAAAGTAAATATTTGGAAAAGAGGGAATGTAACTTTTAAAACCTCTCTGTTTCAGTTGATTTCCAAATCAAAACCTTAAAAAGATCCAACGAAAAACAGCATAAAAGAAAGTGCAAGGAATATTATTAGTGAGATTGTATCTACTGAAATTGGCCACGTACTTACACAGTTTGCTGAAAGAAATTTGATGCTTAATTCTTTCAGACAATTAGGCTGTTGCCAGAGGTGGTGTTCCACCTGCCTACAGGAAACTATCTGCAACTTTACATCTTGGAAAAAAAAAAAAGTTTTAAAATTTATATTAATCATCTCATTTACTGCTACTGGTACTATACATGTTGCTGCAGATTAAATGACTCATTGGCTGGGTTTCAAATAGTAGAAAACAAGGCTCCTCTCCCACATCTTCCCTTTCTGTCACACTGATTAGGCTGCTATTTGCATTCTTTTTATCCCATCTGGACCCCTCAGCAGAAGGGATTGTTTAGCCCTGAAAGATTATGATTGAAATTGGTCTGATGACAACCTGATGAAAATTTATCTTGTTTTCATGCTGGCATTTTAGCATACGCTAGGTTTCCATTAGGTCTATGTGGGTAAACAAGTTACCGTGGTGGTAGTTCCGCTAGCCAGAAATGGCAGGTCATGATGGTGCTACTGCTCTGTGCTGTGTTGCATCAGCTCCCGTGGCAGATAAATCCCCTGCATTTCCTATGGGTACTGCAGGGTAAGACCATGTAACCACAGGCAGTTGCTGAGGAGTAGCTGATATGCTACTAATTCGGGCTTGGTATCTCCTTCATTTGATGACCTCCTGAGGGAGGAAAGGTGCTTTTGGAGTTAAGACACTGAAGAGGTGTACCCAGTTCTCCATTACTTCATGCACTGTGTGCAGTTCCCTGTTTGCAAACGTGGACATTCGCAGCGGGGAGGGGATGGTGCATGGGCAGGGACCCATCTCAGCCTCGTGGCAGGACTCATGGTGACTAAATTGTTTTGAGTGTTCTTTCCACTCTCCTCTTGTTTGCTGACGAAACTGGACGACCGCCTGCTGAAAGAGATGTCTCTTCATGTTGTGATGACTTCTATAGTCTGATTACGAGCAGGCCTCTGAGCCAGTAGGGTATTGTCCTGCAGACTCTTTGGCTGTTAGGTGCTCTGGGAATTTGCCAGTCCGTTCTCGGACGATTAATTTCTCATACATACGGATATGAGACGTCTGTGCAGGACAGACAAACCTGACACAGGAACTGCAGGAGTCACATAATCTTCTGGGTGGCATCTGCAGGCAGAGAGACACAGGACATCTCAGATGTCTCTAAACACCCATGTTTAAGCTACTGCATTGAGATCTAGGCTGTCTGCCCCCTGAAAAACCTACAACAGAGTAAATAATCTATGAAAGACACAGGAGGCCTAGTAATTACCCATAAACACTGCTTTTGTTTATCTTACACAGCATAAAGTCAGGTTTCTGACAGCAGTTGTTGTTCATCCTGATAATCTTACTTGCTTTATATTTTTTTGCAGTTGCGTAAGTCTTTGTACCACTAAGCACATATCTGCATCTTGAGGTCAATTCTTTGTGGATTTAGAACCATGCAGCACTTGTGCGTCCTCACAGATGGAGAGATGGAGAGATGGAGACGGCTGGCAGCGAGCGAGGCTACACCAGGCTCCTGGAAGCAAAGCTGCCTTTACTGCATCTCTGGGAGCTTCCAGGAAACAGAGAGAAAGGACGTCTCACAGATTAGTTGCTTCCCGAATTATTGGGATGAGTGTACTGATTACTGACAACCTGCCATTAAATTGTCGCTGGAAACACTAAATTGTATTGTTTAACCTGGTTATACAGAACAGTTACCGTGATGCTGTGAATCATCAGTCTGAGATGTGAGATGTTTCAGCTCAAATAAGCACAAGAGATATTGCTATCTTAGCTGCCTAAAACATTACCTCCTGCTTACTGCATTACCTCCTTGCTTTACTGCAAGTCCTCTGAAGGGGCTTCCTATGAAGCCTTTCAAAAAAGAGAAGACCAAGAACTGATTAGAACATTTGGGTTAAATTTGGTCTCTTTCTAGATGTCTGTACTTCCTTCAGTTCCAAAAGTTAATATACCATATCACAAAGTATAGGAAAAGTGACATCTTTGCGGGACGTTCATGGCAAGATCTTTGTGTTTCATTAATGGGTTTTGTGCGATATTTCAGGATCACAAAGCATACACAAATCTTCAGTCTTATATGCAAATACAGCCTTTTTTGATACAAATACTACTGCAGAAGTCCTTTGGAAAGCATTAGCTACTATTTGCATTTAGTTCTCATTGCTTAGGACTGGCTATTCAAACTCCCTTACCTCACGTTTTTTGGTCCAACAGTACATTTCATTTGTCTGTTCTGAATTGCATTGTTTGCATAAGAAAAACATAGCATTTAACCCACAGTAACATTTCTCTCTGACAGGAAAGGGATTTACTGTTGTTGAAATTCCTTTTTCAAATGTTCATAAGCTACTCCTATTTTATGGAACAGTGACAGGAAAACCATACTGACTCCATCTGAGCACACAAGTTGTAAAGATGAAAACCCACAGGAAAATACAGATAAATATCACGAAGCATGTGATTACTGTTCTGTTTAAAGATCATATTTTATAAGATTTATATGGGAGCACAGAAAGAATAAAGGGAGAAACCTAGAAGCCAGTCTGCCTGGGAGAGCAGATTGTTTGTGCAGTTCAAAAAAAACCTCCATGTGAAAGAGTGGTTATGGAAAATACTAACAGAAAAGCCATTGCTGGTGTCTACTGTAAACTGTAAGTAGGCAATGCAGAATAAAATGCGTATGTTAGGTAGACATCAAGGAGGAAATGAGAAAAATCCACAGGACTAGTTACATCCAAACTCAAGGCCCTTCCTGATGATGTGAATACGATCTCAGTCGTGCTGCCTAACATACTTTTTTCAGGTTTTATTAATTTTGGTGGCAATCTATAGGAAGGCAGAGGAGTCCATGCAGACAGTGGGTAGCTGAGAAAGTCTGAACTGGAGAGTTTTCCTCTCCTTACTCAGGCCGTTTGTGGCCTCATGAACCTTTTCTATTTGCTTTGAAAAGACCATTGTACACATCAAGCGAGCCGACACAGTGTTGGAAAAGGAAGGTTAAAAATGAAGGTAAGAAATCTTGTGTTCAATTTACAGCAGGAAAAAAAATGAAGGCAGTTGAAATACAGAATGTGATCAGAATATAGTTTTGCACCTCTAAGTGTGAGATCAGTCTCTCCCACCCTACTCTGTCCTTCCCAACCTTCACCATTGCCCAGCGCACTCTCAGGTATGGTAATCTTTGTCAATTTGCTCCTCATTTGCACTGCTCCCATTCAGGCCTTTTTTTTTTGTAATCTCTTCTCTATTTCACTGCTACTTCAGCCTTCCCACCAAAACTTCAATCTAGTTGTTGACTATCCCAATCCTGAAATACTACAAAGTCTTCTGCTTAGTCTCCGTTTTTCACTTTCTTTGCCAAAGCAAATTTGATCCTTCATCTCGATTTGGGCAGACACCCCTCCAACAACACAGAAGCACACACACTTTTGGCTCACTCCTGGGGCTGCCCTTGCTTTTTGAATTATATTCAGAGTTTTGTTATCTTCTAAGGTCCTGCAGATAAATATTCCTTGGCATCTCTTCTTTCTTCATTGTCCTGCATCCATCTGCTATCAGTGCTTCACCAGTTCTCCTTTTCTATCCATGTTTTTCACACAAAACTGAGAAAACAACAGCAGCCAAAAAAGACCTGACTAAGGACTGTGGATACTACCCACTTTCACCTTAAGCAGCAGTGGTTTTCAGCCCAACAAATTCTGAATACAGACATGGGAGTTCTTAGGAAAGAGAATAGCGTTACAACATCCTCTTTAAAGGGGGACTCATTAGTGCGATAAAGACCTAGCATGTAGGCAAGTGCTGATGAACCTGCTTTATCTCTTTCAAGTGCATAAAACTGTAAGAAATTGTAATAAACACCAATTTACCCATTCAGGGCTAGCAGACTTGAAAAATCGTAAATCTCATTTCCGTACAACATCACGCATAGCGTGTTTTATGTGAAGCAATAGACTATGCTATACCTTCTGTGTTAATTGAAGGTACAAAGCCAGAGAGTTGATAAGAATTCCCATTAGCATGCAGCTCCATTATTCACTATTACTTTTCAGGCATAGTCTCTGTTACACATTCCATCTTTAATATAGCAGAAAAAGCACTTATTCTTGGAAAATGCCCTTCACTGTTCCGAATGGCTGTGATCAACAGCTTGGAGATCCTAATTGCAGCCTATTAGGAATAATGAGATTTGCATGGTAGAAGCCAGAGAATTACACGGATAAAGGAAAAAATTCACAACATGAAAGGTTAATATAAACATATACTGCCCGAGAGTGCAAAGGACACATAAATTGGTGGCTCATTACTGCAGACTGACCCATGGGTAAGAATGTCACCCAGCTCAGAGACTTTCCCAGGAAGTTTGGCTGCAAAAGTTACAAAAGATAAGGACATGCTTGTGGAAACCGCTAAACTAATGAGAGCTGAAAGTTGTTTGAAATATCCCGATGACCTCACAGATGGGATGCTTATTAAGGTATCTGCATCAGTCTCTTTTTTGTCTAACAGACTGTTGTAAAGCTTTGCCGAGGCGTAGCCAACAGTCCGTGAAGGTGTCTCCATGCTTTCTGACATACCAAGGGCATTTTTTTTGAATGAATTCAAAATGAAAACCAACATGCATATCCAATTTTTGTTTGTGGGCATATTTGTGGAATAGCACAGGCGAGGCAGTCAACTATGATTATTTCATCAACACAGGGTCTGCCCGCTACCTACGTGCCTATCTGCTCGAGTGCGCTGGTCAGGAGCCAACTGCAAATTTAGGTCTTGAAAGTCTGAAGAAAAGTGCTTTATGTGTGAGGGTCCCATGAAGGCTCCGTCACGCAATTAAGCCCCATTTTAACAAAAGACTAGCCATTTTGCTGAGGCATGACATGAGTAATTAAAATATCATTTTTAAAAAGACAAATGAGTGTTCTTTTCTAGTCTCGGATATTGTTTGAGAAAGATGGAAGGACAGGATTATGATTTTTGCTTGTTCCAGGGTCCTCTGAGTGGACAATTCAATGCAATCTTGGGCAGTGCAATAAGCCTGCAGCAAAACATATCTACCCAGTCTCCTACAGGGACTCTATCACTGTAGCAGCCAATATAACTGAAAGAGCAGCAAAAGCTATTTACTCCTCTCTGGAAATAAATAGTTTTTCCAAGTGTTTTTCTTAGTTTGTTGTAGACAACTGTGTAAGTATTTCAGGAAAATCTAGGCAAGGAGGAGAAATATGAATTTTGCTTGTAGTAAAATGGTACTGGAGTGGCCTGAGATCATGGTGAGTCAACCAAAAGAGTGAGAAATGCCTGTAGGTTAAAAGAGGGGAGCTATAGTTCTAGTGATTCCTAAAGACGAGAAAAGAAAGTTAAATTTAGGAGGACAAAGATTGTGTAAGGTGTGTTGAAAGAAGCAGATTTCAGTTACTTCATTTCAGGAACTCTTGTTTGATTGCTTTTGCTGAATCACAACGAGATGTGACTGTTGCAGTACTTTTGGCCAGACTGTGACAGATATCTCGTGTGAGACAGAGGTCCGGTGGATACTGGCTTAGGCTCATTCCCTGGGCTCTGATGGAGTTCATGGATGCTATGAAGTCCATTATGTTAAAAATACGTGGTTGTATTGCAGTGAGATGCTGCCTGCAATGAGGAATCCAGTAATAGCCCAGACACTGCCAAATCCCACTGAAATCTTTGGCAACCTTTATTTAAGGGCTTACATTCAGATTTAAGAGCCTAATTTTAGTTTCTCAGATGCAAAAGGGTACCCTCTCTCTTTAGGAAAACAGCAAACAAAAAACAAATTAGAGAGCTGCTGCCTACAGCACCAGCTAGGTTTTTCCAGAGCCACATAAGCCAACAGACCCCTTCAGTACATGATTTCTGGCCTTCTGGAAGTTTTCTTAGGTCACTGTCAGCAAGGATCCCAGCAGCAAGCCACAGCAACAAAACCACCTTTTTGCTAAATTCCTTCACTGGATCCCTTTGCCTTTCCCTTTGGGAATGTTCCTTCGCTGAAGTCCCACAAAAATCCCTGTGGTTTCAGCTGTGGCAGGCAAGAGCATTTTGAGGAAATGCACAGGGGACCCTTTCCCTCTCCCCATGTGTTCTTCCTGCTATGGGCACTGTTCTGAATTAAACCAGCAAAGAAACCCAGGAACAACCATTGAAACAAAAATCAGGGAAGGCTGCTGTTGTGGCTTTGATTGCTCTGAACCGTTGAGAGTGGGTGGAGAGAGGGTGGGGATCATACCCCAGGAAGCTCCATTCCCTAAAGTTACACTTAGTGGTGTCTAAACTCCAGCGAAGGCTTACCCTGGCTGAGGGGGTGTTTTTGAGATGGTGGGCTAGCTGGTCAGCGAAGGTAAGTTTGCAAGAGGTGCTCGACCCCACGCATTCTCCTCAGCTTTTCTCTCCTGCCACCCCAGCAGCCATTTGGGGTTAGGAGTCGCGCTTCCATCCAAACTTGATGAGCACCATGGGTTAAAGGTTGATTTTTCATATCCTGCAGCATTGAAATCCAATAGGTTTTTACTCTACATACACTGAGAGGTTATGTTCATTTTGCGGATTTTTCTATTCCTGCAAAGCTATTATTATGTGTGAACGCATAATGCTATTGCCATTACATTTCTATTATGCTAAAAAATAAGACTGAAAATTATTGGAAGTCTGGTACGCAAATCTTTTGCGATTCCCATTATTAGGAAGGAAAGAGCAAGTCCATGATTCTTCCGAGCAAAAATAGCAAGGAAAGGGCAGAAATTGTCACACTTGAAGCCTGTCATTTCTAAGCACCCCAGTAATTCTGCTATAGGACACAAGATACCATGGGGAGGGATGGGGGGAGCAGGGGCGGACGGGGGTAGTTGCTATAAGTATTTGAGTCCAGCAAAGGTTGTAATCCAGCTTCTATAACCCTGTACTGGATCTGAACTTCTGAACCCAGTATTGTCTTGGGTTTGTCTTCTTGCCGGTGTGCCCATGCGCAGCTGCGATACCATTATGTTTCCATTCTCCCCAGCGTGCTGTCACGCAACTGCATATTGAAATGAAATGGAAAATGATTTATCGTGTGGGATCAGGGTTTTTTTTCCTCTGCAGTGTATGGATGTAAATCTAGGGCGATTTCCCATGCTCCTGGAACTAGGTTTTGCTTGAAAAAAAGTCTAGAGTCAACAAATGGGAAAACCACTCCAGAGCGCTAGAAAAATAGGAGCGTTTCTCTCTGCCTTCCTGTGTTGGTCCAGTGGGGCTTTTCTGAGGTTACTAATGACTGTGAAATGTCTTACACATAAATTCTCTAAACCCCTTCTCAAAATTACATTTCATAATTCTGTGCAACTGAATACACAAATGATGTTAAAATAACAGTCATGTAATACCCCAGAATTCTCGATGTGAAGCTATTATAAGTTCAAGATAACTGCCACAAAGAACTGTTTTACAGAACGAAAGTGCTTGAGAAACAGGAATTCAAAAGGAACTGCTGATAACACTTGTGAACATTACCAGCAGTACAGCAGAAATCCAGCCAGTCGAGAAGTTATCCAGCCATTGAAATAGATGAGCTATTATGATGCTAAATGAGGCATAGATTAAGTATGTGTCATTTAAATTATTAAATATGTGGCAACTGATGTTGATCTAAGCTTGTATTTTATATTGATACTCTCAGGGGATGAATTTCTGCTGATCTTATCCACGGACCCAAGCAAATCTTTCTCCCACTGGGACTGTTTAATTTAATGATATGTGAGTTTCTTTGTCTGCAATAACAACTGAGTTGTTTGTCTTTTTATTTCAGACTATAAACTTGCAGGGTGTGTAGCTGTAACTTATGGACAGCCCATATCATCCCAGGGCCCATGTCTCCACTGGGGCTTTCAGGAGCTGTTGTGGCACAAATCATAGTAAATAAATACTCCTCAGAAGAAAATAAGCATCAACAGCTGGATTTTCACTTTACCTCACTCATCTAATGAGAACATAGTCCATTCTTGACACAGGAAAGTTACTGAGAGGTGAATGATGAGGAGTTTATCCTCAGTAGAGGATCACAGGAGGTGTGGCTAATGTACTAAGACTGGGACAAATGTCATCCATGATGTTGGCAGACACAATGCTCTCAAAGCCAGAAAGATGTCCAAAGACTCATGTAGGTGGGACTGTTGAGCAAAAAGGTCAAGTATATGGCATTTCTGGTGAGTTTCAAAGGTTTGGGCAGTCTCCTCTGTTGGTTGCTACCAGTGCTGACAGCTGATTTTTGCTTCAATATTTTTTATTTCCAGTAAAAACAGGAAAGGACAGTAAGAGCTTTCCAAATTGTTAAATCTTCTTTTCTGTTAGCCAAAAAAATACTAAGAAATTGAACAAATAAAGGATGATAATCTATTTGTGACTTTTTCTATCTAGTGCTGTTCGAAGTGTCCATCTACACCAGTCAGTGTGTCCCTCCAGGGGCTGATGAGAGGGTCTAGGGAGGGGGCAAAGATGGACCCTGCTGAAACAACTTGTTTTTTCTCACTTGGAACAAAACTGTAGTTTGATAGGCAAGAACGGATCCTGCAAGCTGGGTGAGATGGCGGAAGTGGCAGTAATCAGTCTCCAATCTGGCAGGTAGCAGCGAGGTTTGCATCTCAGCTTGGCATTACCTGGCTGTTGCTGTAGCTCTGAATGATTAATTTTGAGGCTAATGACCTCTTTCACAATGCTGTGACCTGTAGCAGCCAGGGCGATGGGCTTCCCTTCAGATCAAATCACAGCACGATGGCTGAGTTGTTGTTTTAACCCTAACAAGAGCTGTCATGAAAAGTTACTGGAGCCTGACTTTTCCTCACTCTTTGTCAGCCCCCCTCAGTCTGGGCCATGGGTCCCACGTCCTTTGAAGCCAACTGAGCTCCCTTTGTTGCTTTTTGGTGCATAATGACGCCAGGCAGCTCTGCAGCCAAAAGCGCCCAGAGAGACCCAATGAACCGTGACTGGTGGAAAGGGCAATAGCAAAGTAAGCCGGGAATTGATCCCCTGCAGTATTTCCTGAGCTCTGCCTCTTGGGATTAAAGGTGGCTGTGAAAAATGTGGTGCTTTTGCCAGTCCTCTGCCGAGGGGAAAGTACCCAAATTCTGTGTTTGGTGTCATGTAGAGTATTGGATGAAGGAAGGGTTTTAGTTCTTTGTATTTAAGGTTATTCACATTATGTAACTCCATTAATGACACGATTCTTTTGGCTAATGAAGACAGTCTCGTTAGCTAGGATGTCCACTTATTAATATTAATTCAAAGTCACAGAATATATAATTTCAGAAAAGGCTGCTTGCTGTCAGGAGCACTGCTTTCTTAGGTACTTACTTTCCCATTTTGCCACACCACAAGTATCAATAACTATTTCTCTTACATATTTATCAGCAAGAAGCTGACAATGGGTTGAGAATACAGAGAATACCAAAGAGCAATGATGCCAATGGAAAGACTTCCTGTGGGCATTCAAATGGACCTGTGGTTGGTATTATACTCTAAACACAGCACAAAGAGAATGGTTTCTGTCTAGAAAATGGCAATAATTTTAAAAGAAACTAGGAGTGTGGAGTCGCATGGCACAGACTCCTCCCATGTGACACCTGCTTTCCCTTTTTCTCCCTCAGCTTTGCAGCTCCATAGTTGTTTGCACCTTGGGATTGCCACTCACAGCTATGTTCTTACTGCTCTGTTTTTGTTTTACGCAAATAAAGCTGATGCTGTTTGTTGAAGGGGAGAGGACAGATGAATTCTGCTAGTGACTAGTTCAAAGTTCATTTCTTGCAAGAATCTTCATACTTTGTAAAACCTGGGTACAGCAAAGAGGTGGCTGCGTCGAGCAACCTCTCTCCATAACTGGGAGCTGGGCAGTAGCTGCCTGTGTCTCTAGGGCTTTTGGCAGTTTCACTTGCTTTTTATGACCTATTCAGTGCTAATGGGGAATCCCTATTTTCTTTGCTTCTAATATGCTTCCCACACCGGTCACCAGCTGCAAGAAAACGTGAATTGATATTTTTTATCCAATGCACTCAGTTCCCTACGTCTTTTATTATTTACAGTGTGCTTCGTTCTGTGCTCCTCCTGATTTCTGCTCCTTCCTCCTCTGGACGTCCCTCAAGTAAGCCAAGCTCTGGAAACAATGGTGACTCCAAGGTGCTCCTGCTGACGTGATTTAAATTAAACTAAGCCAATAATTTACAAATCGGAAACATCTCTCTTTTTTAATGGATGAAAACATTGGCTATAAATTCCTGAGTCCTTCTGGTCTGCGCCCAATTAAATGTGGTAAGATCTTGCTCTTTTCCCAAATTTACAGTTGTGCATGATGACCTGCAGAGTACATTTGTCTACAGCTTTATTATTCAGTAAATTTCATCTGCATGGTTCATTGGTAATTAAAGTAATAAACACCGTGGAGTCACTCAGTTCACTCAAATAATTTCAGAGAGAGGAGGCAAACAGTCCAAAGAAGATCCAAGGAAAACAAGTACAACCACTGAAGTCCCTTTTGCTTTTTCTTTCACTGTTTCTCATTTCTTTGCTTTTTTATGTGTCCTTGCATCCATCCAAGCCCCAGACTTCTTACTAACTGTATCACTGGCACCATTCACTGTAGAAAGCTTTTCAGCATTGGAAAGAACAAGTGCAGACACAGTGAGTGATGTTCCCTACCTCTGATCTGCACTGCCAACAGGTCACTCGTGGTGATCTTCTCCTACCTAATCAGCCCCAACCAACAGCTTAAAGACGTGTCTTTGGAAATGAAGTTTAGAGGACAAAAATCATCATTGTTAGTATAGGAGTATTTTAATACATTTCTTGATAAAACTGTATTGTATGACAAATTACCAGGACGAGTCCATAGCTGTAGCATCAGGCATCTGCAAGGATTTTCCAGCTAAAAGGGAGCATCTGAGGCTGGTCATCTTGTGTAAGGTATTTCCAGGTTAAGAAAAGTTGCCATTATGGGATCAGAATTGACAAACTCCTGGCTGAGGCAAAATAATGTAATATAATCAGGAACCTACCACATTTAAACAGACTAAGTAGGATTATAAACTTGCAATTACTGCAGAAATGAAATGTTGCTGCCTTTCTGCCCAGGCTACAGCTCCCTCTCTAAGCCCAGCAAAACACACGAGTATCCATCATCTGCTCTGCTACAAGGTCTTCCCCACTGTGGCAGCCTGACTGCAATTTAATATTCAGCTTGGACCTCTACACTAGTCCTTGTTTTTCACATCTCTTCCATCATATTCCCAGATTTCTTCATTTCGTGAACCATGTATGTGAATGATACTCCCCCAACAAAAAGCCAACATTTTTCTTAGTCATATCAATTAGCTATTTATCCCACAAATGTAAATATTTACATTTGAGTAAGACAGTAAGCATATTGATATACTTTCTTCATATTTCTTGTCTCTGCTCCCATTGTACTGCTTCTCAGTTCTCAGAGGTTATTGGTACAGATGCTAAATAAAACTGATTTCTAGTATCCTACATGAAGAATGTAAGTTTAAATCGAAGCCAGCACATAATTGAATACTTTGTCCACTATGAGAAACAGAATCAGGTTATTACAGGGATACATTTCTGCCATTGTTGGCTGCCCAGAAAGACAACACTCGTCTTACCCCAATCATCTGATCAGATCTGCATATTGCTTTACAATACAGTTATGTGCAGTGCACCAAAATACCTTCACAGTGGTATTACTTAGAAACTGAAGAATGTACAGGTTTGTGCTTTGGTTGAGGGGAACAGAGATATATAAAAGGGATCTAATAGCTTTGGAAATGAAGAGGGATGGCACTGCAGGTCAGCAACTAAGATGGCAAGGAGGGGTCATCTAACGAGCTCTCCCAGACCTGGCCATGGGAAGCGTACCAGAAGCGGGGCTGGCTTTGGAAGGTGGGAAAATCATGTGGTGGCACTCCTGTCCAGAAAAGTTGCTCTTCGCAAGAGGGGTGATTTATGGCAACTTGCAGTGCCTGGGAGGATTTACTTGGATTGCTGGAGCAACACTGTATCCAGGGGCTATAAGGACAGGTCAAAGCCATCTCTGCTTATCTTCTCCCCTTTTTGAGTGCTTTCTCTGTATCTGTAGGACACATAGCAGATTCCCACACTGTGCATTTCTTAAAAGGTTATATTCAGAGGCAGAATGTCCTAACACATTAAAATTCAGACATTTTCAAGTGGGAAAAAAAAAAACCACAAACGGTATCCATAAAGACACTTACCATTTTATCACAGGACTAATTGAGGACTTGGCATGAGTGGCACATCTCTGTAGTCTTCTAATGGGCAGAAGTCTATTTGCACAACTGCTGAATTGGCCAACAGCCTCTGTGTTGGACAGTGCACAACGGAACTGGAATTCAAATATAATTCCTCTCCTTTAGAAAGTGGCTGCAGACAAGGGGGCATGAGACCAGCAGGTTTTTAACCACCTGCCTAATCTCTTAAGCCCTAAAATGTTGAAATAAAGCAGAGCTGCCCAAAATACGACGGTTTGGGTTTTCATGAAAAAACATTTTCTATTTGGATGGTTCCTCCAGGTTCACACCCGCTAATGTTGCTCTGGTTTATAGTCTGGGATTAATACAAAATCTCCAAATGGAAAGCCTAGCCAAAATGAGACAAAAGGCTTTATGCCATGAAAAACCACTGAGTTTCAGATGTGTTCCACCTAAACTCATGAATTTCACATCTGAACACATCTGGACAAAAACTAGCTAGGTTTCCTTAGCATTCAGCTGAAAATTGCAAGGGATTTCAGCTCTCCCTGTCTCCTATAGCACATTGAGTCGAAGAGGTATTGGGCCATGCCTGACTGACATTATTAATACTACTCTCTGGTGACAGATTCTTGCTGTAGGACAATCAGGTGAACAATAAATGAACTTATCATACGTTACTGGTACCTTTGTTGTGATTATTAGCCTAGTTTTACGCCCTTCTTTTGTTTCAGCATCCTCTTATTCTTGCACTCACATCAATTTGTCTCTGATAGACACTTTAAAATGTTTTCTTTTAATCTTCCAAGGTTTTTTATTCTTTCTATTTCTTTATGCTCTATGTAAGGGCAGCACTGAGTTCTCTGGATGCCACCTTCTAGCAGGGGCCAATGTTTAGGGGTCCCATTTATGAATGAGCTGATGTTGCACTTGTCCTGAGACCTAACACAGGACAAGCAGAGATCTTGCAGGTACTACCTCTATGCCTGTTCCCCAAAACCTGGCCTGTGAAGAAAAATGGAAAGTCTGTTTTGAGTGAACAAAAATTGGTGGCAGTAGCTGACACACAGCCTGTGTAGGGATGGCTATTAGGGTAGGTAAATGTGCTATCTTCGGAAGGTTTTTTTATACATTAAGGTTATGTTTTCACTAAACAAGAACTTCACATTTACTTTGAGGAAAAAAGAACAACCCTGACTTTCACAAAATATTCTGTAGTGTTCAGTAATAAAAATAGTGTAGTTTAAAAAATAAAATGAAAATCTAAAGAACATATTTCTGTGAGGGAAGAGAAGTCAGCATTTAATGACTGAGATTAAAATTTATCCTTTCACTCAGAAAACATCTGTTTCCTATCTGTATGCAGCATATTCTGTTCTGTACAGATGCCTCTCATATATCAAGAGGTTTCTTACCAGTTGTCACAAAATATTGATCAAAACTTCACATGTATGAAATAATTTTTGTTTTCCCCAGTAACTGAAAATAAAAATCTTCAAAGCTTGGAGGCATTTTGTTGGCAACCGAGATGTGATTTTATAGGGGTGCCTGGAACTGTAAACGTACTGAATGCCTCGTAACAGTGATTCACATGGGCTGTGCTCATTTGGTGGATTGTCAGTTATGCCTGTGGGCAGTATCACAGCATGGACAGCAGATACTGTGGAATCTTCACCTTTTGTACTCGTTTCCTCATTTACTGGTGGATGGTAGAAAAATTACTGGTAGAGCATATAAGGTCTGTATGCTATTTGGCTGAGCTGAGAACAGCAAATACAGTGACAGTCGTGTGGAAATCAGTGAAGCATGCAACATATGGGCTAGCTATTACTGTGTATAAAGTTGACTCAATCTCAATGTGAATAAAAAGTGGTGAACATATATATATATAACTTGAGAAACAAAGATCCACTACTTAAAAATGAAATTGCAGACTTGGAAGATGGTGTTTGGAAGAGCCCTTAGAGAAGATCTATGTCAAGTCCTTTCACCAAGAGAGGATGAACTGCATTTATGCATTCCCTAAAAGGGTTTGTCCAGTGGATTTCTGAAAACTTCCAACATCCCTAATGGGTCTACTCCACTAGTTCAGGACTCTAATAAAAAAGGTTGGGTTTTTCCCAATATCCAAATTAAATCTTCTTTGCTGCAAATAAACATAATTTCTTCCTTTTTTTTCGCTGAGTGGTTCTGGAGAGAAATTTATCACAATCCTCTCTCAAATAACCTTTAGGTCAATGCATTGGAAGATTACTATCTGATCACCATCCCCAGACCTCCACGTGTCTAGGGTAAGCAGGACCAATCTTCTCTCATAGTCAATACTTCAACATCCTGTAACCCAGACTTTCTATCTCCAGTTTCTCCATGTCTTTTATGACCAAACACAATGTGGTATTTGGGATTCTTTCTAGCAAAGAGAAGAAAGCTATCGTTATCTCCTGTGAGATACGTATGATGCTACCGTTAGTACAGCTGAGATGAATTAACAATATTAAATTGTTACTTAATATTCAGCTTAGAATCAGCCTCAACGCCAGCCTCGCTTTTTGACTAGGCACTCACTTGTGCATTTGATTTTTCTTTCCCAGGTATTGCGCTGTGCACTGTCACTACTGAATGTCATCCTTGTTTGGGCTTTCCTCACATTCAGTTTGAATTCTAGTCCCATTCTCCAAAATTCTTTAAAAACCTTGATGTGTCACTTTTCAGCCCACTCTCCTCTGTCCTCTAAGCTGTTCACCAGAATATTAATTACAGCTCTGCTCAGGAAAGGCCCTTGCAGGAGCACACGTAACTCCTGAGAAGTGTTCCTTCAGAGTGTTTTTTCAACCAGCTAGATGCATTATGTTTATACCGATGTCCATTGACCTGCTTTTGTGAGTATCACGTGATGCTACTAAAAACCTTACTGAAGTACCAAGAAGTACTGAAGAACCAAGTATTATCTGTATCTAATGCTTTCAGCTTATACACCAAGCCACAGAGTCTGTTCTTCAAGTACCCATGCTGATCGTTTTTTAGTCCTGTTGATGTCTTCTAAGTATTTGCAAACCAATTATATAGTTGCTTGTTCGACAGCTCTTTCTCCTATTGAGGGTAGGATCACTGAGTTACTGTTTGTCAAGTTCTTGCCAGGGACAGGCACAACATTTGATCTTCTGCCAACAGGATGGGCACCCCCACTGCTTCCCATCTTCAGTGGTGTCATTGTTTCCCTCTGAAGTGTCGTTGAAAAGGGAAAATATCCACAGTACTATCTTCTCAAGTTATGAACAGACTCTTGTTTTTCAAAGGGAGAAACAGATGAAAAAACCTGTGGCTGACAGATGAAAATTTTCAAGTGAAGGGAGGAAGGTTTGGGTATATTTTGAATGTGAGAGAAAGACAGTGAGAAGATGAGTATCTTTACAGCCACCACATTATTCCCACTGTTATTCCCTAACTTTTAACAGACTTTATCGATCTGAGAAGTCTCTCTCTCTCTCTCATTTTCTAGATCAGTTTAGTTTCTTGAAGAGCCTTCTGTGAATGACCTGCTTAAAACACCTTTTAGAAACCCAGTTAGACAAGATCAGTGCAATCTGATTTGTTTGCATGTTTGTTGCCTTCAGATAACACTAGCAGATTTGTTACATATAACTTCATTTCCTGGAAACCCTACAGCTTTTCATTGATATACTGTATTTATCCACATACATGCTACCTGTGCTCTTGTTCCCTGATCTGCCTTGATTTTTATTTTCTTTTATCTCTAGTGAAACAGACAATTTTTACATCTACCAGTATTAACCAGCACCATTTCTTTGGTACGATACACTGTTTATGCACTGGCTTTAGCTGAAAGAGGTGAGATTCACTGTGTTATGGGAGTTTTACAGTAGATTCTTTATCTTTTCTCAAGCCCTCGAAAGCTGATTTAATGTTTTCACAGCTGTTATTCTTCAGAGTAAGGCGAGATCCTGAAGTGGCACGAATTAACATAGCTCTGGTGCTTTCAGCCTTGTGTTAGAACTAGTAAACCTACCCCAAGAGGTGAGTAGGTCCCATTCTGTGAAATTAGGACAATGACTTTTTAATTTGGATATCACAGTCCATCTGTAAGAACTAATATTTGACAACTGCCTTCTGTTTGGAAATTGCCCAATCCCCTCCTAAAACCCTGAAGTTTCCCCCGTCTTCTCTCCTTTGCTCTCCTGCAGCCTATTTTCTCACTAGAAACATGCTACTGCAGTGCCTTTTCACCAAGGGTAGAGACCTCTCTTAATCTGCCTCCAGGACCCCTGGCTGAATCTGATATCTGATATCTTAACTTGTTGGCTAATGTTTAAATAGAGGTGTGCAAGTCTTATGTTCCTGGTGCGACTTTTCAGGTCATAGAAAACACCTACCAGAGGGAATAGGCAAATAAGAGAAAGGGAGTTACAGTAAGTGCTAAGTACTTTTCTCCATTTAACACTGTTCATTCACCAGGAGTGGATTACAAGAAGGAGCATGACTTCCTAGCTCAGGGAGTTACCTTGCTTTTGAAGGCCAGCAGAGATCATGTGTTGACGACCAAAACTCCAGAATTTCTCATTGTGTTATTGCATTATGGTAAAACCAGAGCCAGCATAGCGTGACTGACTCGCTAAGCCTAAGGTGTAGCATGCCAGGACAGTTGCCAAGTTTTTAGACTATGTCTTAGTTGTCTTTCAGGATGTAGACTGCCAAGATATGTGGTTTTGGCTGAGTGGAAGCACTTTTTGTTTCAGAATGTCAATATAGCAGGCTGGTAGATCAAAACATATTATTACTGGGTTCCAACATGCGTGGGATACTGGCAAAGAAAGTGGTTTCTTTATCTCTTCAACAACCAGGCATTACAGGATGTATTCCTGTCTGTGATGTTTGCTTTTAATTCATCTTATGTTTAGGAACACTGACGTGATTGCAAGTTTATATCTCAAAGTAAGCTCATGGACAGAGGAGGAAGTTGTTCTTGTCATTGGTGACTGGACTTGTGAGGAGGATATTGACTGCAGGCCTTCTGGTGTGAAACTTGCAGAAATGTGGGTGTTACAAAACCAAATGATTATTAATTTGCCATTCACTGTCCACTTGCTCACAGGACTGAAAGGCATCTATCTGTGCACTCCAGAGAGCTTCTGGTTTGGTTACGGCTTTTTGTTGCCTTCCTTTTTCTAACAGTTATGCCACTATCACCAAATACTCTCACATTTGCTATGTATTCGTTCTTTGTACACTGCATCCTCCACGCCTATGCTGTAGTGTGATTCTGTGGTTGGGCAGTCTCATTCAAGGAGACGACGGGCAGAAGCAAAGGGAGCCTTCACCACTTGCCAATTCTGAAATTGCAAGGTACGGTCCATGTCCCAACGGAGCTGTATTTCACTTTCTTAACTGGAGTTCTAAAATGCTAGCAGGTAGAAGTGACCATGCTGACTAGAAAGTCAATGCTCACCTTGGTCCTGTGAGTCTGGAAGCTAATCAGTCCCCTGGCATAAATCAAGAGAGCAGTTCTCTGGCATTCGCCACTCCGAATATACAGGATAAGAAGATTTAATCAACTCCTGTAATTTCTAGTCTGTCCCTTCCTTTTTGTGAGGAAAGACAATGTCATCCATAAACATAAACACTTTCTTGTTGACTGCACTTTTTGATAGTTCTGAGTGGTTTTGTTCAACCAAGATTTCCTTCTGAATTCCACTGAAGGTCTGTTTACCTTTCTGCTAGGGTTGAGACGTGCCTGACAAGGAAAAAATAGATTATTTTTTGTGTAAACTTTACTAAAATAAGAAGCAAAACCATAGCATTGATCCTTTGAATAGTTGCGATAGTTTCTGGATCTAAGAGTTCCAGAAAACAGATAAAAAGACTGCGTACAAAGGCCGATGTGGTTTCCCTCTAAAGCACCTGGGTCTGCCTACCCTCCAGGGCACCCAAGACTTCTTTGTAGGACACACAGCAAGGACACCCACGAGGCTGGTCCACACAAGTACAGTAGGAACCTTCCAACCCCATGGCACCCATGTGTACACCATCTTCTGCTGAGGAAGATTTCCAATTAAAGACTGAATTCCAAGATTCAATTTCTAATTAAAAGGAAAAAAAATGGTTTTGGGTAAAGGAAGCCTGCTCTTTAGAAATCAGAGGTAGACTTAAGCCCTGGGGGACTGACTCTGCTCCAGTTGCAGTCAGTCTAGAAGACAATAGTCAAGAAGTCATCTCCTGGATTAACTGGCCAGAATGGATTGCAAAGTGTTAGCAGGGAATTACCAGCCCACGGGGGATTTTGGTAAAATGTGTTTCGCAGGAATGAATCACATGAAAATGCTGACTGGAATTCACCAGGAATATAAACATAAACTTCTGGCTAACTGAAGACACAATTGCACGAAAATTGCAGGAACAGGAATTAACAGCTCAGAGAGGCCACAGGGAGAGAAGTGCTTAGTGGCTCCTTTGGTGCAATAGGAGCAACCAGGCAGCAGGAAAGCCTGGACCATCACTTCCGTGGGTGCTCAGGAGGCTTGTACCAGACAGTGTACATGTCAGGGGTGCTTGTGCCTGAGCAGAGGCCCATGGGGGCTGTGGGGTGCTGAGCACCCCAGCACCAGGAGTGCAGGATGGGGCCAGAGGGCACAGCCATGGCAGCTCTCCCTGCCATGAGCACCTGCCCCGGGCTGGGGCTGGCTGCAAAGAGCTGGGGAGAGAGCAGTGGTTTGGTAAACGGGAGGCTGATGGGCACAGTTCATTTAACTAATTAGAGAGAAAGCGAACAGGTAATTCAATCAGAGTCTGAATGTGTACATGAAGGTGAGGGGACGATACTTGAAACTATGGCGCTCTTTAATCTCACAGATAAAGGCAGAGAAATATTTAGTTTCTCAAAGCTGAAGTCTGCCAAGTTTAGGACTGGGTGCAACTAGCTGCTGAAATGGCAAGAGGTGAGAAAATCTCTCGCACTTGGAGTCCCCGTGCCAAAGCTGGATTTTGCTGCAAGGGACAGAGCATTGCTTGGGCACAGATGGAAACAGAAAATCTCAGATGCTGGCCAAATGTCCGCAGTTTGTATTAAACCAGAAAGCCTGCTACACTGTCACACAGTCTTTGCAGGTCCTGTATGTGGATTTGTGACCAACATTTGAAACCAGGATCAAGTCTAATGGTCAGTACTGGTTAGGATGTTGTTTGCTGTCACAGCTGAAAGCTATTATTAGAACTATCATTATCACCACTATTGTCCATATTCCTACTGTCTTTATTATCTGAGCTACTGTAGATCAGGACCACTTTGTACTGACGGCTGTAAGGACACACTGTGGCAACTAAAGCAACAGCGTTCCCTGACCCAAACAAAATTTTCTTGCCTGTTAACTAATAAAATGCATAAAACAAATTGCCTAGCAATCTTCCCTCTCCTCTTTTTTTCGTTAAACCCTTATGGATCTTATCGTATAATCAAAGAACAGCAGGTTGGAAGGGACCTCAAGGATCATCTGGTCCAACCTTCCTCGGCAAAGCATAGACTAGACAAGATGGCCCAGCACCCTGTCCAGCCAGATCTTAAAAGTGTTCAATGTTGTGGAATCCACCACTTCCCTGGGGAGATTATTCCAGTGTCTGGTTGTTCTCATTGTGAAAAATTTGCCTCTTGTGTCCAATTGGAATCTCCCCAGGAATAACTTGTACCCATTACCCCTCATCTTCTCCATGTGACTCCCTCTAAAAAGGGAGTCTCCATCTTCTTTGTAGCCATCCTCTAAATATAGGAAAATGGTGATAAGGTCTCCCCTAAGCCTTCTCTTCTCAATACTGAACAATCCCAGTTCTCAGTCTTTCCTCATATGGCAGCTTCCAAGCCCTTTGTTCATCTTTGTGGCTCCTCTCTGGACCCTCTCCTGCCTGTCCTCATCTTTTTTGTATAGCAGGGACCACAAATGAACACATCGAATCACAGTAGTTCATTATCGAAAAAAAACACCCCTGTGTCAGAAAAGTAACTTAATCTTTATATCCCTTCTTACTGCACAGTGGAAACCTAATCTATACTGCCCAACTGGGTGTGTTTGGCTGTTGCTCAAACTAAAACAAGACTCAGAAGATTAAAGTGGAGCTTGGCTCAAGATCAGGTGAATCAGCACAGTTATGCCATAAAATGGCCTGCAGGATGGCCTTCTCTGTAATTATACAGGGATTATTTTTTTTTAGCTGTACAGGCAAAGGAAGTAATTTAATTTATCCGTTTTAATTAAATGTGTGATACTAGGAAGCAGTGATATTCCTGTTCAAAACATGCTTTAGCTTCTCTTGGTGAGTAAGTGAATGGGCTGACTGCAGCTACTGTGCTCTACTATGACTGTATCTTTCCTGTGAATGCTGATGCTCTTAAATGTCATTTATGGGACAAACTCTCATGGCAGGTATGGGCTGATACACGGGATGAGACTCCATGCAAAGAACTGGACTTAGAATACAGATATCTGCTCCCACCTTTTTATACTACCTGAGTTTATTTTACAACCTGAAGCAAGTCAGTTGGGACATATCCTCATACCCATAAAAATGAAATGAAATTGTTACCACAGAACCATGACCAGTAAAGATACTTGGGAAAATTAATTCTGATAGACTATAGTGGAAGCCAGGTTTGGCCCATATGTGACTGTGGTCTCAGCTGGGAAACAGTGATGTTTCCTTAGGTGTATTTGAAGGCTGACATTCAGTATTTCTTTTCTCATCTGTTGGTAAATGCCTGATCATAAGAGTCCTGTGTTTGGTTCAAAAGCCAAAGCCAGCCCTGAGCTATTACAAGAAGGTGTTAATGGAAAGAACTGAAAAGGGCTAGGACTGTGGTGAGGCAAAAGGATTCAGGAGGTTAAGCTGTCAAATACTGATCCACACACACACACAAAAAAATTAATCAGGTTCTCTCCCATCGTGCCTGTCATATCTAGGGCCAAGACAAGCTGAAGAATTGTATGACGGCATTCATTAAATACATAAGATCAGCATTTTAAGACAACTGACAATGTGACATCTTAACACAGCACTATGTGTTTTGCAGATGCTTTCCCATATTTTTATGTGTGATTTTCAAAAAAGGTCCAAGAATCTTAAAACCTGCCCCATCAGTGCTGAGAACAAATGCTCTTGAGGAAAAAATGGTTTTCTGCTCTTGAAGCTTGTTTGCCGTTACCTGGCACTGTTATTTCATGATGTATTGTTGGTTTGTAATTGTGTGAGATTTGCAGAAAGACTCAAAGTTCCAGGTGTTTAGAGGTGAGAAAACACACTGTAAATTGGACTACAGCTTTCTGCTGAGGATTAGAGCGAGGCTTTGTAGGAGGAAAGAGTCTGTGAAAGCTTTGGTCCTGCTGACTATCACGCCCAGGGATCCGTCCCCGGCTGACAGCTTGGCCTGGGAACTTGAAATGAAGATAAAAGAGAAAGGGTATTACCTGTGCCATCCAGGAAGGCTTTGGCAACATTACCCTGGAAAGCTACCAAAGCAAAGTGCTATTTCTGGGAGAAACTAATGGCTTAGCTCCTAAAGCTGGTGGTACTAATGACTCGGAGCATGGGGCACTTTGTTTACGTAGCAGAATGCTTTTTGCTGACTGCGGTCAACGGGTTCACCAGGGCAGGGCCCGTCCTGCGGCTGGCTGGCAAGCCAGGACAGGGGTGAGGCCAACACCCGCCTCTGGCTTTCAGGAAGGGGGTGCACAAGCTGCCAGGGTGGAACCACCAGCTGGGTCTGCTGGCTGCTGGGTGATGCTGCCAGCACGGGGCAGGTTTGCTCCCTAGTACCCGCTGAGAGGAGCACCAACTCCTGCCAGTGCCCTCTGTGCCTCAGGTCCCCCAGGATAAAAGGAAAGGTACCTGTCTCCGGCTGCTGGCATATGATTCATCTACCACTGCTGAAAACTGTGAAGTGCTTGGGAATTCAGCAGCACTTCCTCTGATCCCCTGGACTACCAGCGATGGGCCTTGGGGCTCAGACAGCCTATCCTTTTTATTTTGAGAGATAAATATGCAGCCATGCTTACACTGTGAGTTGGTAGCAAGAACAAGGTGTTTTCTCTTTTCCTCCTGGGGCTCCGGTGCAGCTGTGGGTGACGCGGGATTTTGGTGCTGCCATTTCTCCAGTGCAGCAGGCAGTGCCACCAGTGGGAGAGGAGACTGTGAATGGAGGAGGCAGCGTGAGGAAGGGGAGAGGAAAGATGGGGCCAGGTGAGAGGACAAGGCAGGTTGGTGATAAGAAAGAAGAGCAGAGACAGGATAAAAAGATGAGAGCAGGGAGGCAGGAGATGTGTGGCTAAGAGAGATGCTTTAAAAAGCTAAAGGAGATGGGGTTAGTAGCCCTGTCCCCATGCCAGGGGCTAGGGGAAGGAGTTCAGCTGCTCAAGTGGGTTCACAATCTGTAAAACTAAGACCAAGACATGAGATGACCCCTGAAATGCTTCAGTGGCTTGCCTGCAAAAGCAAAACCCGAGTGCTGCCATTTATTTTACACAGTCACACACAGCGGTGAACACACACGAGTGGGTGTGCTTTTGAGAGGGGTCTGCCTGTGGGTGTTTAAACACCTGTTGCTGATGTTGCTCCTGCTATTCTCAGGGTAATTGTTCCTCACAAGGGCACAGTAGCAAACAGGGACATTTTTGTAACCTAGCTCAGTTCCCACCCATCCTGCAAGTTTTCCCTCAGTAAACTCTTCCCAGAGCTCTTTCCTCCTGAGATGAGTCAGTAGTGAGAGCCTAATTTTGCGAACACGGTGACTGGTGACAAGCAACACAAGACATGGAATATTTTCAGTCTTCTAAAAGCTTTGAAATAGCTGCTAGCATGGCACCCACCTGCGTGCTGTGCACTCTGCACACACCGGGTCCCCTTTTGAAGGCTCTGCTTCTGTGTCTGCGTCCTGCAGCGCCAGCTGGCCTATGGGTCACTTCTGCTTCCCAAAGCCAATGTGCACCGTAACTGCATATCTCTAATGGCTGTCCCATGTCCCTGCAGGAGTGCTGCCTCCGTTATGGAAAATCAAGCATCGCTTCCTCTGGATGGCGGAATATTTAGTACTTGAGTATTACTGATAGTACTCCAGTCTCCTGCTTTTAATTACAGTTTAGTAAATCAAAAACACTCCTTCCAATAATTATTTTTCTCTCTGCTGATAGTACTTCTGACATAAGACCTTCTTGTATCACCTGTAGGATGCAAGTTGGCTGTATCTATGTTTTTATTTTTTCATTGCCCTGCAGTGTGTGCTTTTTTGCTGCCATCACATTACGAAGGAGAAGCAGGAAATCTGACATGTGGCAGACCAGCGTTTGTCATCCTTAGGAGCTTTGGTCAGTTCAGCATTGCTGTTTTCTTGGGGAGCACAAACACAACATTTGAGCGTTGCTAGGGATAGGCTGGTATTCACAAGCTCAGGATTTTCTTTGCCCTGCGAGGCTCACAGAGGAGGGTAAAGAGAGGTGAAAATTACAGGTGCACATTTTAATCCAAAATGCTTTTGAACGATGACACTGTTAACTATGTAACCATACTTCAGCAGTCATAAACCAGCATGGCAGCAGATAGTACATCATTACTGTTCCCTACCAGGGACTATGCAGTAAGAGCCGTGACTGTGTGCTCCTTGGAAGAGTTCTTCTACTCCATATTTTTAAGTTTCACTCAGTGGCACAATCCCGCTGTGAGAAGAACCATTTGACAAAGACCGCTGTGAGCACCCAGCAACCTCGCAAAGCCAAACTGTTTTAACAAAACACAGCTTTGATGTAGCCAGCTGTAAAAATAAATTATGTTTAATTATTGAATCTGTCCATGTGTATATGGATGTGTGTGCACATGCATAGATATATATACTGTAGAGGACTACGGTGGGTCCATGGATTCCCTGATGGAGGGCATGGGAACAGAAATTAGTCTTGAAGATATTAAGGCCTACCCGTGAGAAAGATGGGAGTAAAGGAGTATCCGGAGATATTAAGGTGTACTCGTGAGAAAGAAGGGATGTATCTGTGAGAAAGAAGGGAGCAGAAGAGTAACATTGATGATACCAAAATTAGCCAATGAGATGTTACTGCTGTAACTTGTAACCAAATGTGAAAAGACACATATATTGGTAAAACTCTATAAAAATGCACTTGTGGCGATAAATGGCATCTACTACTTGCATCCTGGAGAACTTGGTCTATGTCATTTGTCTGTCTCAACTGTGACAATATACATATATATATATATACACCTTGCACACATCACTGTTTCAGTTTTCCCATTTAGTTCATGTTTCAGCTAAGGTGCTTTTTCAGAAATTCCCCACCTCCTGCTTGACCTTCTTTCTTCATTATATATAATAAGCAATTGTCGATGTCTGATGGCATCTAGATCAAACACCTAGTGAGATCAAACTTGGGAGAACATAAATGGGAGCTATAAGGCACTCTATAAAATACCCTACACCTTTCATGAACTGGAATGGATGTTTGTCAGTAATGAGGCACTGCGATTAAATGAAATAAGCCTTGGCAACGGCTCTGCAATATCTGCCTGTACAATGCTTCCTCAGCAGCAACAGTCCTATGGGAAATTAAATACGCAGCCTCCATATTAGCCAGCCTTATTATGTGGCTGCTCGCAGCCGAGGAACCCTCAGCGCTGCCTCCAAAACAAAGCTCTTGTGGAGGGAAGGTTTTGGTCTTCCCTGAAATTTGGGTTCAAGCTCAAGAGCAGACACTGTCTGAGTCCCTGCAACACGTCCACCCTGGGGAGTGGGTGACTGTGAGGGGCAGGGAGATGGGGGAGAGGCCGTGGCTCTTCTCCTGCCTTGGCTCCCCTGCTGTGGGCTCTTTCCGCTGCAGCAGGCATAAGCCTGGGGACGAGTGAATGAAATAATAGCAATAACAATCATCATCATCATAGTACTGCCTTCCTAGGATGAACAGGTCCAAACACAGGTTGTCCCTTTCACAGAAGACCATTCAAGTCCAACTCTTAAAGCGGGCATGGAGATCTTTCATTATCCTTATAGTGATCTTTCCCACTATTGGGAAAGTCACACAAGCCTGAGGAGAGCAAGCAGCATCCTGGTGATAATGCTGGAGTGAGAACTCCTCCCTTCAGAGGAAAAGGCATTTTGTGAGACCCAGTGATATTCAAGGATTTTTTGGATTAATGGTCACTGTCATCCTCACAAAAATATTTTGGGAGTGAAAGAGGGGAGCCACTTTGCCAGCACACTTTTATTTAAAAGCACAAGGCGGATGTACGGGAATATAGCACAAGATTGGTGAGGAGGTTAGTTAAATGTAAATATGCTCAAAGTGACTTGCACCTGTCTGTAGAAAAAGCACATACGTCACACTGATTGTTTTACTGACCTTGTGTGCTTGATGAGTAGAACCTCTGTGTTAGATCACATAGGCCTGTGAGAAATTCTAAGGCACCTTATCACTATGTCTGAGATTCTCGCTTTGTTGTGAGAAAGAGCGGGAGGCTGTGCCTGCCTCAAGCCTTGAAATACAGGTGAGCTCAGCAGGCCCAGTGACCTTCCAGCAGGGCTGAACTTACCAGCGCCTGCGTCCCCACTGTGTCACCTCTGCCTGGGAGCTTAGGTGCGACCTCGGAGATCCCCCAGTAGAGAGGTAACCAAAATAGAACTTGCTCTTTGCAATGCATTCGCAGCCTCTGACTCTTCTTGCGACGTGCCTGCGTATGTGTGCACAGTGGGGACTGCTTTCCATGTCCTCCAGAATCATCTGCAGTCCACAGTCTAGGAACTACGCGCTTGTTTTTTGTCATCTTAATGTAGTTTTTCTTAAATGGAGCATTTTCTAGACTGGAAAAAAGAGACTAGAAATGTGTGAATGACTGGTTTCTGAATTCTTTGACTGGGCAGGAAAAATAAAAGCACAGTTGCCTTCACAGTGAATAAAATACGTTGGTTCAACACCTCTTACTTTTAAAAGATAATTTAGTCAAATTCAGCTTCAGAGTTTTCTCTGGAAATCAATTTTCAAAAATGTTTCCCAGACATAATCAGCATTCTCAACTCTTCTTCAAACTGTTAGACTTCAGATTGCTTTTTTCTTTTTATAAACAAGATGTTAAAAAAAAAATGCTCAGATGTAAAAGTGATGCAACACTTCAATAATTTCTAAGACAAAAGCTATTAAACAGTTTTGTGCTATTAAATGTGATGGTAAGGGTGGCAACACAGTATTGTACTCCAGTGTAATTAAGTTATTTTGATTTTCCCATGAAACTTAGTCGCTTCAAAGTATATTCTCAGAAAACGCTAAAACTTCTCCAAGCTAGGTAAATCACACCAGAGTGTAATAGTCTCTACATCACCCTCACTGTCATGTAATTAGGTATTTCAGAGTCTTTTTTTTTCAGGACTTTTGAAAAATAGAAGCAGGAAAAATCAAGAAATAGGACTGGGAATAAGGAGTTAAATAATGAGAATCTGAGAATCTCCATTAGAACATAATACAGATGGAAAAAAATAATAATGAAAATAGCAAGGGGAATTAAGAGGGAGGGAGGGAGGGAAGGAAGGAAGGAAGGAAGGAAGGAAGGAAGGAAGGAAGGAAGGAAGGAAGGAAGGAAGGAAGGAAGGAAGGGAGGGAGGGAGGAAGGGTGGGTGTCTCTCCAGCTGGGGATACTATGAACCTGAAGAGACATCCCTACCATGGAACTTTGGTCAGATGCTCAGCTGACGTACACCAGCAGAGCTTCCCTGTTTTCAGTGGGGCTATTCCAGCTGACAGCAGCTAGGATCTCACCCATGACATTTACACTTCGCAAGCAAGCCAAAGTTTACTACTGCCAAGAAAGAGGAATGGTAAATGCGACTTCCATTTACTGCTGAGGAATCAGGAGTCCTGTAAATCTGTGCCTCATCTTCGGATGCAGAGCTTGGGCCACCCTCCTCTTGACATGGGTGAGAGACATAGGAAGCAGTGTGCTCTTTTCAGCCTGGTGAGACCTGATTCTGAACAATGTCTTTTAGCAGCTACTAATTAATCTGGTTACCTAGTTAACTAATTAGCTAATTAATATGCACTGTTGCTAGTCTCCAGATAAAAATGTTTGGACTTTGTCACCAATGGAACTAGCTGTTTTGCCCTAGTCTGAAGCCCAGCAGCAAACAAAGCCTGTGCAATGTCGATAATACGTCATCAGAGCTCCAAAATAGGAGCTACTTCATCTGTGACCTGAGATATGGAGGCAGTACCACTAGCTGCTAGTCTCTGGACACACTAAATCCATTAAATTAAACTTCTCTGCTGTTCATTTGTGCAGCTTCTTTCACCAAAATTATCTGCTGTTTCAATGTAATCCAGTAGTATTTTTGTCCTACCTTCTGGATCCTTAAAATAATAAATATATTCTTGGCTACAATGACAATGGGTTATTTAAATGAATGTGAAGAGTTGCTGATAAAGGGGAAATTCTAAATACAGGCAAAAAACATTTGGGAATGCTTTGTGGTTGAACAGGCCAGGGCAAAAAGCTTGTTAATAATATCAGTTCATAATTTTCTCAACAAACAGGTTAGGTTTTCATGACCCACAGCATTAAAGTTCTTTTTAAACATACATCCTTATTAAAAAGATCTGTCTTTGCTTGTGGATGGATCTGTTTGGCTGAGTTGGATGATACATTACCAACATACTGTGAGAGAACAAGCCATTTAGTTTAAGATCTCAAAATATAAGATTTACTCACATCCAGAGTAGGGAAGTTATTTTGCTTTCTTAGCAGAAGATATCCATCAGAATAAGGTACACTGTCACCATTAGGACCAATTAATCACTTCTCTTTTATCAATCACGGAATTTTGCCTTTTCGTTTATTTAGAACTCCTGCTCCTTTGAGTAGGAACCATCTCTTCTCAGGGCCATGTATAACTGAATGTGTACATATCTTCATTTTCATTTCTGGCATATAAAACAGAAATGCCTGTCAGCCTTTGAAAGCAACTATCTTTGCAGCTATGTTATCATGGCACAGCAGTTCCATATAATATTTTATCCAGTCCTTTTAACACAGAGTGCAGATCATTTCTTTGTCATTCACTGATATGCCACCCTCATTAAATTAATAGCACATTAAATTCCTGTCCAACAGTGGTTTCCAACACAGGGAGTAGCTCTCAGTGCAAACTGAGGCCTCAGTGTTCCCCAGCTCCAACCTGGTGATTTGTGGAGTTCTCCTTAGGGCCTTTCCATGGGGATTGTGGCTGCCGAAGCCCTCTCCCAAAACTGGGTTTCCCTAACATAGGTAACATTCACCTTCAGAATTATGCTGGTTGGCTTTATAATATACATTTTGTCGTATAATCTGAAGACGCTCTTTATTCAGATTTAAACGTTATATATACCACTTGAAGGTGGCGATAAACTCAATTAACTAGGCTAATATAAACCTTATTTAAATTAAACTAAGTGCATTTCTGCAGCGGTTAGCATCTATTTCATTAATTGTGACTAAAAACTACTTGGGAGGTAAATTGGTATGACTTTGAATATAGATAAAGCCAAGGGAAGACAGAACTGGCAGCTGAGCCTGGACCGGACTGGAAAGTTTAGAGTCCTTCTTTGTACACAGAACATCAGAGCTTTGTTTGTTTTAATTAAAACTGGGATCCTGCAGAATGTAATGGATGCTGTTTAGAAAAGCTGCCCGCTTGTTTCTGGTAATTGGATTTTTCTAGCCCAGATTAATATCCTACCATGCCTATTCCCTCTGTCTGAGAGGATTCCTCCAAATAATTAAAAAATGAGTGCTGGACACTGTAACCATCTCATTAAGATAAACTTACAACATCTTAGGTTCATTTAAGGAATTCCTTTCTTTTTTTTCTGGAAAGAAGCCACAGTTTGTTTAGCCTGGCAGTGGCAAGGAACTGATTTTTGTGCGTGCAGAAAAAGCTTTTTAAGCTGTTACTGCTGAATCACTGTGTCTCAAGTAACACAAAACTGGACTAGAAAGCTTTGACAGGGGTCTGTGAAAACTAATTTTCAGATGATTACAGTGACCAAATAATGAAAAATAGAATGAATGTGAAAGTGTGAATATTTCCAGAGAACTTCTGGCATATAGTCTCACACCAGAGACTGACAAACACACCTGCCGATACTTGATGCTAGAAATAATAGCTATTCATCAAAATGATATTATCTACTTGTGGTTTATGCTTAATACATTTTGGAGTAATTTATCTAGTGCTGTTTGTTAGGAAGAAGAATTGCTTACTGTATGATCAGCTGGTATTATAACGACAGATCTAATTCACAAGTGCCATTTTTTGTCAGTTTCTACGTTTTTTGCTAAAGAATCGATGCAGAAAACTTCTGATACAATTCAGCCCTAAGATACACAACCCAGGAAAGCTGGTTAGCCTGTCTAGGAAAAAGCTGTTGGAAAACCTCAGTGGAAGAATATTCGTAGGCACTGGAGGAGAATGGGAGAGGCAAAAAGGTTCATGCGAGTGTTTAAAATACATAAGAAGATGACCAGAGCTGTATCAACGAACAGGGTCAGGGGGCCATCTGCAGTTGCATGTGCTTGTGCTGATCACATATGCAAGTCCATGAGGCTCTGCTTAAACAGGATAATAAGGTGCAAACTTATCTTTAAACTTGAGAGCAGACTGATGGCACTTGCTGAAATCTTCGTAGGCTCGCAGGGGGTCCTCTTGCTTTGTGAGAGCTGGTTTCAGACTGAAACTTCTGCAGAACTTCTTCCCAGGGCAAATTTCACATTAAAATCTGTAAAGTTCAGTAAAGTCACATTTAGAGAGGTAGAATTTTAGTATCCTCTTATTGAAATATATTCTTTTAAAGCAACATTTTTAAAAGGTGTCAGCTGGCACAGTGATTGTGTCTGAAATACCTGCACTTTTTGTTTGGTTTTCTGAGGTATTTGTTTGCAAGGTGTAAGAAGCCTCATATAATAATATTTGCTAAATAAGAAGTACGAGTTATATGCAAATTATATACATTTTATCTTAATTATGGGGATACTTTTGGAGAGAAAATATCGTACATCTGTCTGGGGACAACTCAGCAGCTCAGACTCAGTCTAGTGTGCTGTCTGCGGGAGTGGGAAGTGGGAAATGACTGAGGAGGAGGATGGGAAGTGAGGCGTTTTCTGGACTGCTCCTTTCTCTGGTAAGCACTTCTAGCTGCTGGCTGTAGATGAGGTAGAGACTTCCAGAGGCATGAGCTGGATCCAGACCATTCTGTTTAGCACGCTGTTTTAGATGCATCCTCCACAAATTGATTTAATATTTTTGAAGCCGTTTATACTTTGGCAGTCACAACATCCTATAGGAATTAATTCTGTATTTAACATGTATGGTGTCCTGAGAAAGCACCTGAGTTATTTGTGTATACCTGTTTCCTGATATTAATGCAATTCCCACTTGCCCTGTGCTCATCTGCAGAGATCACAGGGCATCGCTGCCCAGGATTTCTCCATTTTCCTCCCAGCAGCACTCAAGTTAAAGAGCTCACCACTCTACATACTGTGTTCGTTTTCTGCACGCCAGACTGCCTCATGCTAACAAATACCTGCCAGCAACTATGGGTTTTGTCTTGGGAAATTCCAGGTAAACCTGATCCCTCAGCCTCTCACAGGTAACAGCTGCTAGTTTTGCTCAAAGGGAATTCCCACTGACTTTGATCTGTAGGAGAGGACATCACTCCAGGTTTGCTTCACTACAGTGAGGTAACAGACATTAGCTAAAATCTTTGTCAAGGGCATGTGACAGCAGTTACTTCACAAGCAGCAGACCAGACTTTTCCACTGCTTGCTTTAGTCATACACACTTCGCTCTGAACGAAGTTCTTCCCTATCCACCCCAGTGAAAACATGACCAGAGTCTGAGCCAAAGAGCAGCAAGAACAGGACAAATAACAGTTATTTCTCTGATATGACCTGTGGAAATCTGCAGGCATGCTGGATTTTGGCCTTTTGACTTTCTAAATTTGCTGTTTTCAGTGCATGATAAGCACTGACGCTTTTGGGAGGTCTGTTTTTCATTGCATAATGAAGAAATATCGTTCATTAAAACAAAACAATTATTGACTGTGCTTACTTCGGGCATGATGCACTGGCCAACCTTGTAGGCTTATTTTATGCTAGACACTGTTGAAATTTGTAGTAAGACTGCTTGCCCAAGAGAGCTTAACAAGCACATCCTGAAAACTGGGTGAAATGAGAGGAGCTGCCTGGGCAGAAAAAGAAAAAGGAGGGTAGCAAATATAGCATGAGGCACATAATTCCTGGTCAGTCTTGTGATATAGCCTTTTACAATATCAGTGGCCAAAGCCACACTGACCATTTACACTGACTCTTCCAGACTTTCGGCATCAAAATGTTAGTATTTTGCATCATTCTAGCTTGAGTAGGGCACAAAGAGTCTTCAAAATCATTGCATTCTCCACATTTGGTGTGTGTGTGTGTGTCAAACAGGCAGACATTTGGGCAATGCAGTGTCCTGCCTTCTAAGCAACAAGGAACGATCTTGGGGATTGTCTAAGGGCATTTTCTCTGTGCACATCTGATAATATTACTTAATATGGAGAAAGACCTCCTCTAACACTAGGCCTCTTGAGAAAGTCACAGCATTTTCCAGGTGATTTCAGGAGAAGACAGGCAGTCAGTGCAGAAATGGGGTTTTCTGAGTGTGTAGCCTAGTTCACAATTCCTTCTCAGAGGTGCTTCTCTGTAGCAATACATCTCCTGTACAGCCGTGCTCTCAGGTGAGAAGAGTTGCTGAATGCAAGAGAACATTTTGAACCACTCCAACGATGCTGTTTATTTTTATTATATGGGCAGGCACTGCCACCATGCTGTTGTCCTTGGCCTGGGAGAGCTTCAGAAGAGGTCTTGCCTCATGTTCAATGGCCAAGGCCACCCTTCAAGGCCAGACATAGCTGGTTGTGCACAGCGTGTCCATCCCAGGCTTGCTGTGTGACTATGGGACAGTCACTCTGGTTTTCTGAGCCTCACTCTGTCTCTGTGAAGACGGAGAGACATGTACCATGCAGTGGGAGCACCCTTTATTTCTCTGGGCATGTTCTCTTTGTCTTCTTATAAATTCTGTCAGGACAAAATGTGAAATTTTTATACGTTTTTCTATTCTGATTGACTGGAGCACATCCAGTTGTGCTGCTGGTGATCTGGCAACCCTGGAGCTCCAGATGGCTCAACAGCAGGGCTCACACACAGAGGCCCATGGCAGGCACGTTGGGCAGCTGTCCTGCCTTCACACCCTACACCTGATGAGTGCCAAGTATACACTGTGTAAGATGCACTAGGCGAACCCTATATGTTGTGGAACAAATTTCTGAAAGGAAGAAGCCCACTGCAGGTGTCGATCTGTTTGTCTGTGCTCTTAGGGTCAATGGCGTTCCTGTGGTGGAGATACCCCTTGCGGGCTACTGTCGAGATGTTGTGGCCTGTGGGCTGGTTGTACTCCAAACTGATCCTCAGCTGCCACCTGCTGAGCATCGAGGGAAAAATGCAGCAGAAATTCCTGCCCGTGTTCAAGGCTTCCTCATGACAGGACCTGAAGCTGTCACTGAGCACCAAAATTCATGTCACTAGCCAAGGGGAGATGCTAAACACAGTGTCACTGGGTTTGTGAATGAAAATTAGCTCACCATTTCAGGTGCCGGAATAGGAATGGGGGCGCTGACTTCACAACCACGGCCTGAACTACTGGTCTGGGGATGCAGCCAAGAACACCATAGAAAGAGAAAAATACGATGCAGTAGCAGGTCGTTTCTGTGTCATAGAAATAAAGTGCTAGCCTGTTGTCTAATTATAGAAGGAGGACACCATCATGAGAGTTTCGAAATCATAAAGATCAGCTGTAGGAAAAAGAAATTCTTAGATCCAATACCTACCTGATACAAATCAAAGTCAGTTCAAGCAGAGTGCACTTGTACCTCAGAAGGCTGGATTTGGTTTGGCACCATGATGTTGTGACCAACTTGTTGCTAATCCTCTCAGTCATTCTCTTTTTCAACAGACTGTTGTGCATTTTGCCACAGATCCTCATACTTAAAATAAATATAATACTTATCTATCTAATCAAAACCTCTTCTAGGCAGGGCTATTTTGCCCTGTATGTCTACAATGCCCAGTAAAATAGGATCTCATAATTTATGATGTCTACAGGATAGTGTGAAATGAGAAGAAAACTGCTCTGACCTCATTTATAGGTACCAGGCATTTTTTATTTTTAAAACAGTGATGGAGAAAAACAATAAGGAGAACAGAAAAAAAAAAATCACAACAAAAACTATGCGGGTATGTACATCTAACAAACCTCTAATGCCACCTGCTGAGGAAACACTGAAAATGAGAGTGAAGTCTCCAGCAGACTAATTGCATTTTTCTTGTTATTGATTTCTTTTAAAGTGTGTATTATATGAAAATTCTGAAAAGATTTTAAGAAGATTTGATGAGCAACTGTGAGCATAATAAACCAGGTGTATTTTTAAATACCCAAATGATAGGAGTTTCTTTTCAGCTCTAGTCCAGACACTAACTCCTTGTAATCAAGAAATAGTCCTAATATTCAACTTTAATTTTGTCTTTCTTCATTCTTAAATCAGCCACCCCAGAATTATCCTAAAATATATTTGCATTTTTTGATGTGGAGAGGATAGTGTATTAGCAGCACTGTGACTCCTTAAGGCCATCACTTTAACACTCAGCAATACAGAAAAAAAANAAAAAAAAAAAAGACATTCTCTTAATCAAACCCCATTACAGAGCAAATGCTTACAACGCTAAATACAGCACTTGTGCTTTGTAATAGGAAATAGAAATAGAAAAACAATGAGGCCTAATTTTTAATATCCTTAAAATGCTTTATGAGAGCATGAACCTGCTGATACTGGAACAGTTGTACTGGGGCACTAAAATGGAGAATCTAGGCCAATTACAATTCCTCCTGGCAGTGTATGATAGGATTATTACACAGCACTCAAAAGCATCTTCTTTGCTCGTCGTTCACTGGTGACAGAACTTAAGCTACAGACGAGGATATTAAATCAACCTAAAAACCGGCAAGTCCTATAAAATGTTGGGAATGCAAATCCCAACACAGGAGATATTAGAAGCCAAAGGTTTGTTTTTTTTTTCTCTGCATTTTGCATACATCCATTGTGTGCTGCTCACCCTGCAAATATGCACAAGCACTGCTACTCTACAGAAACGAGACAAAAACAGATGGGAAGTGGTTTGGGTGGACAGGACATCATTAAACAGGGGGCACAGTATCCAAAATAAAACAAAAATAATTTGTTAACTAAATAAGATTTATCTCAAAGTAAAATATCTCTGAGGCAGAGGCTTGTTTTCATTTCAAGAAACAGCATAGAAATACAGTGTGAAACTATAATAATAATAATACAATATTAAGATGACCCTCTGGCTGCAGCGTTAGCAGTTTTTAAAACAGACATATAACATTTCGCCAAGTAACAGGATAAGGATAACAAGTATATCAAAGTGGTTTATATATCAAGTTATTATTACCTTTTAAAACACTTTCAAATGAGAGGGATGGAAGCAAAAAACTATTTTTAACCAGTTACAGTTACTGAAAGAAAAATAAACAAGCTGTTTGTGTGCTTTATGCATTTTCTTCCTGAAAGGAAAAAAAAAGGACTTAGAACATTCAGGACCCTTCTCATTTAAATGTCTGAAACCAAATACAATGGAAGGCATCAACAGTCTGGAAAACAAAAGCCGTCAGTCCACCCACTGCAGACTTCCTGACAAATCCTAAGCCCAGTGAGATTCAACAGGCCACAGCGCTAACAGCAGAGACCACCCAACCAGCAGTGCAAAGGGAAACGGTGAAGCCTGACTTTATCAAACAGACTGACAAATCATTAGCGCTCTGATGGAAACTGTGTGGTGACTTTGAGGACACTTGTTGGCCTAATTCACAAAAAGAATGAAGGACAAGAATACACTGAGATCGTTAGTAGTCACATAGCGAAAGAACCGATAATATAGATATTTCAGTAGCTGATATATTTTGACACATAATGATTTCACTTCTAGTTGGACCTTTCTGTTACATTGGTTACTGGCTTGGGAAAATGTCCTTTCCACATCACCTGAATGCCGTACTACTGAGCAGACTCAGCAACAACACCAGTAAACAACGATGTGCTCATCTGGTGCTCACCAGGCTGGGTTTTGACTGAAAAGCAAGATAAGTTGAAATGCTTTCCAATTAATCTTCATTCTTCCCGTCTTCACTTCTGAGGAAACTGAGTCATAACTATTCTAAGTGACTTCCTGGAGTCACTAAGAAGTACAAAAAAAAACCAACCTTAAATCCTTGATCTAAAGCATACCTCGTAGATGACCACAGTTGTATACACTCTGATACATCTCTATACCTTCCTGGCCCTGTGTTTTATTGCACTTTTGCAATATTGATAGTGTAGCAAGATAAACCTTTCCTGGGCAAAATACAAAAAAAGAACAGAACAAAAAAGTGCATTAATACATTAAATACTTTAAATAAAATACATGTTAAAACAGTTGAAGCTACATATGTAGTTTCTTCCATGTTGCCTGGTGATATATTATTCCCAAAATATAAAGAGGTTGGATTTTCTCAGCGCAACAAATTCTTGAATACAGTTGATGGAAAAATGATAACAGACTGAACAGACACTGAGAAGCTGCTGAAATGAGAAGTAGTGTTTTGTTTCCCCCACAACATTCACTTCTTAAGTCAACTAATCGTCAACATTTATGTTGAAACTTAGAGAAAAGTATCTCAGATTTGGTATTTTAAACTTGCCTTATAAACCTTGATGTCTGTAGGTGACTAACAGAGAATTTTGTTGGGAGGCATTTCTTTCCTCCCTAATTTTTACTTTTTTTTTTTTTTTTTTTTNTTTTACAAATTGACAGATTTGCCTAGTCTGTGTGATATGAATGGAAGTTTGTTTGGAGGAAAGACTGTTTAAAACAAATACAGCCCAAACACATACTTGCACCATGCAGCTGCTGAAGAGCTGGTACTAAGTGTATGTACTAGTATGATCTTGCTACAAAAGCTGGCTGTCTTCCATTACTTTTTATTGCAATCCTGCACAAACTTTGTCCCAACTGCTAGATACTGTTGTGATTCAAAAAGATATCAAAATCCATCGACTAAATATATGACAAAGGACAATTAACTGAGGGAGAAGTGAAAGGCAGAAGCCACTTGCAGGTTCTTGCAGGTGGTCTTGCAGAAATGAGCATACAGATCTGACATAAACTCGTGAAGTTCCACTGATGTAGATGGCAACATTTTCCTATGTTAAATTAGACCCTGCACAAAGTTATCATCTGGCCTTTGGTTAGGTGTTGAATTGACAAACACGGCTTGCACTTCTGAAGGACTGAAGTTTCATGTATGAGCACCATAATTTCATTTCGTATTTTTAAAAATGCATCTTTTTTTCTGGCATTTGAGGACTGTTCAGCAAAAGGCTCTCATGCAATCTTGTTTTTAGTAGGTGGAGTACAAGGTCAAAATACGCTATATGGAGCAGGCAACGTGATTCTCTGTGTCTAGGTCCCTTGCAACATAGGCAAAAAGTTGCAGTTTTTGCTTTAGACACAGCTGACATCATCTCTGCATTGTTATGTCTCTTGTATGTGCACAGCGTGATCTAGAAAGCGAGTTATAATGGAGACAATCCCGCTGCAAGGCTGATAGTAAAAGCCGTGCACAAAAGAACAGTATACCGCTATATACAGCAGAGGTACGTTGCATTTGTATTTGTTGTAATTCTCAGTGTGTTCAAATGATTTCCAGATTATGAGTTTTGTTAGTATACAATTAAAGTAGGATTTTAAATTTCATTTAAAGGTCTCAAGATAACCTGGGGGTAAAAAACACCCACATTTTAATGAAGTTGGAAAAAGAATCACTACATGTGAACAGGAGAAATTGCTCTGATGGATCGGACTACTTCAATTTAGTTCAAAACCCTATTGATGGTGTTGTCAAGTAACAGAAGCTTCAGAGGAAAAGACAAATAGAACTGTCTGAGGTTAGCAGGGGCACAGGATGTTGTCTGTATCTCAGGAAATACAAAAACCTTTCGTTGTTACCCCATTCAAACATCCTATCTCTTTGCATTAACTTAGTATTCTAATGGAATGTACTTATCTCCTGCATTAAACATTCTGGTCACCTTCTGAAAACTCTAACTTTGTGCTGGAGTTTTTCAAGCGTGTAAGAACATTTCCTCATTTCTGAGGCTCTCGCTGTCCAGCTTAGTGCCTTACACATGCACAAAGCTTCCTCAACAAGAAGCGAGATGCTGAGCAGTGCAGGTCTGTGACACTGCAGAGAGCTGGCTGGCACAGCCGAGCGCCCGTGTTGGAAGCTGAGTCCCTGAGTATCTTTAAGTACCTTTCCACCTCTCTCCATCTACCCCCACAGGTCCAGAAGATGGACAGTTGGTTCCATTGCCTAATGGAAAGCTATCGGGGACAGCTTGCTTTTCTGCAGCCAAGAGGGGAGCGACCTCCTGCTCTCCTCTCTTCCAAGTCACACGGAGGTGAGTGTAGCAATAGCTCAGAGATGGCTTTCTGCACCCATAACCTGCTAAAATGGGTCCCTGCACTTGAGATTACTGTATTTATTTATCTGCTTTGCAGTCTGTTCTTATGCCGTGACGTCAGGACACGTAGGCATATCTGAGCTGGCATTCAGCTGGGCAGGTCAGGTTCAACCAGCCATGAACTGCAGTTAGGAATTCAATAGGGTTTACACAGTCTGGCCAAGAAGCTTCATAAATACATAATTAAGTTCCGACCTCTGTTTGAAATTATGGAAACTACACTCAGTCACCACATCTAGACATGAGGTCACAGATTTTGAAGCCTAATTCTGTGCTGCTTTAAAAAACAAACAACTTTTGCCCTTTGTTGTAAACCTGGTCACAAATGTTGCTATCCACAGTGATACAGAGCATTAAAATAAATGTTTTATAAACAAAACACTTTTATTAGACTAGTACACCGGGTATTTTAAATCAAGAATTAAAATACAGTTGGTATTAAACTATTGTTTCAGATCATTTCACTAGAGTAAAAGTTACTGTAGATTAACCTCAGGAGGTAATATTTATCTGGAAAAAAAGTCTTTTAAAAATATAGATGAACTTTTTTTTCTCTTTTTGTTCAATGTGTTTTGACAACATAATTCAAACTAGACAGCTAATAGAGCATAACGCTAAGCAAAACCAGAACTTAACTAGAACTGAATATAGATTGTTTTATTGATCTGTTCTGGCTTTTCATGGGAAAATTATCCCATCACTACATGTATTTTTCCATTTTCTTAAGTATTTTTCATTAGACTTTCTGTAAGAGCTCCATCCAAGAAAAACAACCGGAGTATTCAGTGATACTCCAGATACCTAATCCAGTTTATTGGGTAACTGCTTCTAAAAAGACCCCTGCATAGAGAAATCCTTTCTTTGTTTCTTGTTGCTTTATAGAAGCGTCATAACATTATTGCCCTCTCTGGGCACTGGTAGTCACCTCCAGTCTGGTACAGAACTCAGCGATAGAAAAAAAAAAATAACTGGATGTGGCCTCTACAGACCGCACCATCGCCTGAGTGCTCAGTTACAGTGTTTTTTTTATAGATTTCAGAAAACCACTGGCCACGTGCAAAACAGAGAGCAGTCTCTTCTAAAACAGGAGACCCTTTGTACAATAAGCAGGCTCATAATCCCACTCCAGCATGATGCAGTGGCAAGAGAATACGAGCCTCAATCTATATCAGAAAATGGTAACCTGGTGTATATAGATCCTTCAAGCCTACAGAGAGTATTGCAAATTATTACTATTTGTTATTTCAAACCTCAGCTGTATCAGAAACCTCATTCTGACCTAAGTTCTGTTACCCCGATGCTGTGCTAACAATGCAAAGTTACACTACAGCTCCTTTGGGATGCTGTTGTAAGCAAAGTTGTTGCTTTTGTATCAGACAGTATGGTTAAAACAGATTACTTCAGATCCATTATCTTTTCAGGGATCCAGCTAACCTTTTGCATATGTTTCTGTTTTTACACCATATTCCCTGTATGCTTAACGATCTTTATTATTTTTTTCTCAATCCTTGGTTATAAGGAATGTTATTAGCAACACTGCTCATCTGCTAAACCACAGTGACTGCTCTTCTCAACACAAAATATGCTCTTCTTAACACAAAATGCTCTTCTAAACACAAAATAAAATCTTAATTTAGGCTTCTTCCTTCAGTAACAAAGGCGTGTCAAGTCAGTCCCACTGGCTCATGCTACATATGGCAACTTAGTAAACCACTGTAATTGAATCATTTTTAGCACATGCCCATTTCCTCAAAGGCACAGGTGAGGCCTGCCTCTCTTCTCTGCATTCATCCTAGTGTCTCAAAGGTCTTGACTAGGTAACACGAAGAACTTGAACTGCTTTACCTTTTTTAAGGGACAATTGGATAAAAGGGGTTCAAACTTTAGAGTATTTTTTTTTCCTTAATGTAGGAATGACATATTTTGATACAACCTAAACTCTGCCAAATAATTTAACCCAGATCAGTAATAGCCTCCTCTAAACTGAACCTGTCATCCTATGCAAGACTTAACTACGTTAACTTAAATTCATGTCAAATAAAACAAATGAACCTTTCTTGTATAACGGATTTCTTCTACACATCCATTTCCTGGTAGGTTTCTGCTCTTTTTGCTGACCTTTTATTGCTGCGCACATGCCAGATACTCTTCCGCCAGCACCCCAGTATCTCTGTTCTCAAAAGATTTGTCATGGATATATTCTAAAATACAAAATGTGATTGCTCATATATGGTGAGATATTCAGCCTGAAGTATATACAGCCAATAGGTTTTGAAAAATGCAGGTTTTCCAACAAGTGTTTACATTTCCATTTAATGCGTGAATACATTCTCATTATATAGTAAGAATATGAAGTACAGAAAAAATAAATTATTAAGATCATGATCTGTAAAAGAGAAATCTTAATGTTTATAGAGTCATCTCCTCCATGTAGTGGAAATAACACATAGACATTACAAAGTTGTACACAGTACTTTAATACATATGACATTATTTTCCAGTTTCTTGGAAGAGAGTAATGAAAGCCATTTACAAACAACTAGCTCATATTTTCTCCAGAGCAAATGACATGAAATACATGTAGAAACTGGAGTAAGGAGGGATTGTATAGCAGTGCCATTAAAACAATCAAAAAAGCACTGATCCTGCAGTTGAATCTGAGTAGTCATACACCTGAGCAAAATCAAGAACAGTTTTTCCAAAACGTCTGATCAAACTTCACAAATAAAATCAGACAGAACAACAATATTAGCTTTTAAAGAGTTTCACAGTGCAGTAAGAAGACCATTGAAAATATCGCACATATCTGCATAAGCACCAAAATAATATAAAAACCTATCCATCAAGTCTCTCTGATAAATGGTCCCCTATACAAATTCAATTTTTTAATGTTCATTTAAGTACTTTTGGAAAGAGGTACAGATTCTACAAAAGCCACTGCAAAGTCTGAAAAAAAATTCTAAAACTTGAAAAAAGATCAAAGGTAGAGCATTTTCTAATGGTCTGATACATAATAAATTCTGTTAATAAATTCTGGTTTTAGAAATAGCAAAATTCACTTCAGTTCCTCAGAGGAACCGCAGACCAACTATGAGTATTTACTAGATTGTACCACACTCTTTCTTACCTTCTTTTACACACTGCAAACAAGGTCTGAAGCTTCTGCTAAACTTACAAGTCAGCAAAGCATGTGAAAGATCAAAACATTCACATTTTCTTTTCCACTATTGAAACAAGAGACTGGCAACTTAAGTCAGAGACAGACAGACTTCCGCCACAGTCTGTCAAAATAATTCCCAGAGGCAGTTGTTTTAAATTAACTGCACATGCATCTTCTAACTCTTTGTTTTTATCCTGTTTTCACTGACGTCTGTGAAAATTCATCCACCTGCTATTTTTTTAAAAACAACATACCACGCATTAGTTCAAAATCCTAGGGTCAAATTTTTAACAAGAGTGTGAGTCACCTAACAGCTCAGCACGTCCCTGATCATATGCTGGAACTGTCAGTGTGCTTCATTACTACCACCTGTATGGTCAGTTCCTAACTTATCATTAATTTTGTGCTCCATCTTCTGTAAAACTGCTGGAAGATCCAGAACAGAAGAAATGATATAATGAGGTACTGGGGAGATATCTACTGGGGTTGTCATTGCTTTGTTTAACCAGACAGTTGCTTTCAAGCCAGCATTCAGGCCTCCTTGAATATCTGTATCTAGAGAGTCCCCGACCATAACGCACTCCGCGGGCTGCACCCCCAGGAGATCGCAACAGTAATGAAATATGGATGGCGCCGGCTTCTCTTCCTTCTGCTCTCCTCCCACAACGATGGCATCGAAGTAGGGCTGGCAGGCGCACGCCTCGATCTTCTCCCGCTGCGTCTGCTTGTCGCCGTTGGTGAGGAGCAGCAGGCGGAGCCCTTTCCGCAGCTCGGTCAGCATGCCCCGCGTGTCCTCGGCCAGCGTGAGGTGCTGCAGCCGGGTGGTTTTCCACAGGAAGTAGCACTCGGCGGCCAGGTCGCGGTTGGCCTCGCCCCCCATCGTCTCTTGGATCGCCTCCTCCCAGTGCGAGATGCGCAGGTCGGTGATGCACATCTTGGCGGGATCGTGACACTCCTTGAGGAGCTTGGCCTGCACCTTGTCGCAAATGAGGCGGGCTTCGCCCTCACCGTAGTGATGCTTGGACTGCAGCGCGTTTATCACCTGAACAGACAAGGGGCGCCCGTCAGCGCCCTGCACTCAGTGCCTGGCACCGCGCCCCCCCCGCGCCCAGCACCGCGCCGCGCCCGCTAACGGCCCCTTACGAGACCCCCGGCTGCGTGTCGCTGCCGGGCCGTTAACGGCCCCGAAGGGGCCTCCGGCTGCGTGTCGGTGCCGGGGGGAGCCCGCGGCCGCAGGCCCTGCGCCGGAGGGCCGTGGGGGACAGTGGCAGTACCTCCTCGATGGCGCGCCGCCCCGCCGCCGCCGTGTCGACCAGCGTGTTGTCCAAGTCGAAGAACACCGCCTTGACGCCGTGCACCCCCATGGCGCCGCCTCTCGCGAGAGCCGCCCCTCTCGAACGGCCGAGCCGCCAGGGCGGAGGGGAGCGCCCCGACCGCCGCCAGAGCCGCCCGTGCCGGGGCACAGCGGGGNCTCGCCGGGCCGCGGGGCGCTGCGTCACGGTCGTGAGGGAGGTAGCGGCGCGGGGCGGCCGCCTGGTCATTCTGCTGTAGAAGAAGGGGTTTCCCGGTGCGGGTGGAGCTCAGCCCCGCCCCGCGGGGAGAAGAGGGTTGGGATCGCGCAGGGCCCTGGTGTGGGGCTGTGAGGAGACCCTGCCCGGATCGCCGGGACTTGTGCCGGGCTGGGGCGGGGGAGAGACGCTGCGGGGGCAGCTCCCGAGCCCCGGTGCCAGCGGGAGCCGCAGTGCCCTGTGCGTTTCCCGCCGTGCGGCCGTGGGCGGGGGTGCGGAACGCGAGGGGAAGGGGAGCCGCGGCGGTGGCGGCTGCTGAGCTGGGGAGGGGGAGGCACCTGTCCGGGCAGTGAGGGGTGAGCGGTAGTGAGGCCTGTGGAAAGCGGAGATACGGGCAGGGCCGCTCCTTGGATTTGTGTTTTTTTTGTCCTTTCTCTGTTAAGGAGCGCTTTCATGATGAGGCAAACGAGAGCTGGCACCCGATTTGGAAAACACCTGTTGAAATGCTGCCAGGGGCAGCTTTACCACGAGAGGATTTCCCTCCACACACCGTTTTCCACCCGGGAACGGTTGCCGGCGGCCCCCGCGGTTCTCCCGTCCCCTCATCCCGCCCGCACCGGCGGCTCCGGTCCCTGCGCCGGCCCGCGGCTCGCTGCCTTCGTGCCGCCGCGCACGGCTCCCGTCGCTGGTGAAGCCTGTTATCACCCTTGCGAAGGGTTCCAAGGGAGTTCTCGTCACGGTGTCGCTGCGCGGCGCCCGAAGATGCCCAAGTCCGTAGGTTTGTACTGCGGAGCATTCATTGAAGAGGCGCTGGTGAACGGGAGGAGGACACACACGCAAGAGATGCGGTTCATGTGTGCGGGCAGGCGCTGCCCCTTCCCCGGCTCCGCTGTCGCCTTCTGGAGCGTGTCCTCCTGCAGAGTCACCTGCGGGCAAAGCAAGGTGCGATCCGCTCCAAAGCGCCTGCGTGATTTGTTCGTGATGAATTAATTCAAAGCCAGTGACTCCACTATAAATACTTCGGTATTGGAGGAACTAGTATGATATTAGAATGCTTGAAATTCCGAAGCTCAGTATTTTCTAGAGCAAATGAATCCGAAAGGCATGACAGAAACGGTTTTGCATTAGTATGTACCACATGCTGTTTCAAAATAGATCATTTTCACCACGGTGAAGTTAAACAGCAGTCTTGATTGCTCAAGTAATATTCCTTTTGTTCTTTTACAATATGTTTAGATAAACACGGTGTCTTTTTTTTTTCTAATCAACCACAGACATTTTGTTGATTTGATTGCTGTTAATACTGCTAATGTCGATTAGACATTAATAATTAAATGCAATTCACAAACCTGCAGGAAACTTTATATCTTACCAGAGAAACTGAAAGTTCACACCAGGACATTTTCAGTTCTGAAAACTGCACCTTTGACAGCAACTTCCTTGTCAGATAAAATACATTGGGTCACACGTAAGGAAAAGTAAATAAATGAATAAATAAAAATATTGTGCCAAAGAGCTTGGCATAAGTCAAGGGAATCTACAGAAGGTAGTATTTAAGGAGAGGGAAGGTCTCTGAGAAGAAAGAGTCATGGCTAAGGATCCTGTAGTTCAGGAAACAGGTGGAGTTTTAATAAAATTGCTCTAGTTGACTTCTTATAAAATGTGCTAGTGTCATTTGATAAAACAGAAAAGGTGTTGGGTGTGTGGATTTCACGTGCCTCTACTGATTTACTGTTTTTCAGCATTTACACAAAGAGTGTTTAAAAATAGCTGAATTCCTAGGATGCTCTTCCACTTAAGAAGATTGTATCCTTTTCAGACAGCCCTGCTTTCCAGTCAGTGAGTGCTGGATCCCATGAAATATGTACCTTTCAGAAAAGGTACATTTATATGAAAGTAATCTTTATGGTTTCAAAACGAGCTTAACAGTTGGTCAAAGATGTCATAATTGTAAACTAAACATGTCTTAAAAGATTTTGTAAGATATTGATCTTTACTAGAAGCTTTCAGAAATAGAATTGAAGCAGTTAAACCATGGATTATAGTTATATTTTAACTTTATTTTTATTATTTGCATTTTTCTCATTAACTGACTGTGTGGAAAACATGTTCACTTCAGAGTAGGACTGCAATTGTAAAGTGTGCTTTTGTGCGTACTTGTAAAAGTCACGGCAAGGTCATTTCGCTTCCAACAACCATTTGCTATGCTCTGTTAGTAAGTAAGGCTACTCATGACAGCTTTTTCTATCCACATTTCAGCACACGTGATCTGTGTGTAGTCATCTTACACTTTCAGACGTGTATTGCTTTCTCATTGTTCTTTCTGCAGGCTTGCTAGAGTCTGGAAATGCCTCACAGAAGCTCAGTCCCAGGAAAAAAATGGTGATCAGAAACCTAACTAGGAGCCAAGTTGAAACATGAGGTTTATTGCACATACCGGAAGTTATAATGTGAGAATGCCATTTTTGTGTCTTTAAATGAGGTCCATACGTAGAATTATGGAATTGCAGTAGGTGGGTTTTAGCAAGGAAGAGTGGCGTTTTCACATTTTCATTGAAAACCTGTATTGTTCGTACATACAGAAATAATACTTTGCAAGTTATGAGACTCATATTATGATTTGTCTTTGTGTGTGTGTGTGTGGTGGTGGTGTGTTTTTTTTTTCTTACAAGGTTATTGTCCCTAGAAAGTTAGTGTTTTGAACTCACTGATGTTTTCCTCTGCATCCCCACTGGTGGCTGAATGGGTTCTTTGCTGGTTGTGTCAGTGCTGTGGGAGAGTAGGTGTGCTTCCTGGGTGCTGGTGGGTGCCTAAGCCATTTCTTTGTACCAAAGATGACATCTGAAGCTTACTGCTGTTTTCCTTCTCTCCTTTACAGCTGTCTGGTTTCTCCTGGAGAGAGATCTTGCAGGGGGTCGTGAAGGGAATCAAAGCAGAGCCCAAAAGGTTATGTATCTGGGTGATCAAGAATAGATGTAGAGTGCCACAGTGAGGCATATCTGCTCCATACTTTAGATATAGCTTCTGGAAACTGATGTTGGAGGTTTCCTGCCTTCTTTTTTTTTTTTTTTTTTTTAAATCCAGAATATGTTATTAATTTGGTGAATGATTTTTCTTTATCCCAGTAAGAGATTTACTATGAAGTGCCTTAATGTTCAGTGATACCCATAACATATTTTAAGTTTAAAGAAGGGCTAAACAATGAGAGATGAGAAATAGCTCTCACGTTTTAGAAGACTATTTGTTGGCTGAAACCAAAGCAAGACTGTGAGGAACTTAAAAGTATCTGAGCAGGCTGAGTGGGTTGGCTAACAACACTCAGTACTGATAAATACGGACAATGCAGGCTGGATGGAAAAACACTTAAATTTTGCCTTTTTTTCCACTTTTCTAAATACAGTATGTACATTCTGTCATGATCTCTAAAAAGTGGAAGACCACCGTAGTGAAATCAACACTTATCAATGCAAGAGGAATGCGATGAAGTGGCACATAAAGAAGTATGTTGATTTCTCCTCCTCCTCACCCCCTTTAATTTAAATTAGTGGTACAGCTTCATTTGGAATGATTTGTGCTTGCTGATCCCACAGATGTGGAATTGGAAGGGCAGAGAAGGCATTTAAGGGCTGAGGAAAAATTTAGAGAGATTGCAGTAAAATGGGATTCAATAAAGTAGTAAGATGCAATAAAATAATATAAACCAAAAGGATAGCAACTGAATTGAAAATTCAAAATGTATAAAAGGGAATATATTTTTTGTTATGTGCCGTAACTATGGTTTGGAATAAATTTCTTTGGGAAGCTGCTGAAGTTGAGACCATTGCAGTGTTGTAGAGTTGTGGAATACCGATAAGACCACTAAGAACATATGGAGCTCTAGTTAATTCTGTCACACTTTGTAAGCGATATGAGTGGTGACTGGCTAGTTAGAAAGGGTAAAGGGATACTAAAAAAAAAAACAAAACAACAAACCAACCAACCAACCAAAAATATTTGGATGTAACTGGGAAAAGCTGGGCGTGCCACTACTCTCTGCTGTCCATATAGGTGAGCTATAGTATGTGGTTACTGTAGCTGCCTTGTATCATTTGTAACAGGAAAAGGTAGCAGGTATTCGGGGCAAAAGTACCGCAGGGCTGATACTGCAGGCGTGTGGAACCTCTTTGGGAGGCGGCTTCCTTGCCCTGCAGCCCTCGCTTCATGAGAAAGCCGGGCTGGCCGGGCCGGGGCCGCGGCCGGTGGGCAGAGCGGGGGTCCCCGCAGCCTCTGGGCCGGGGACTCGGCTCTGTCAGCTCAGGCGGCAGAACCGCAGCTCGGCGGTGGCCGCCCCCACCGTGACGCATCCGGGGCTCCGGGGCTGCCGCTCGTCCTTTCGGTTTCGCTTCCAGCCGGGAGGAGCGGTGACGGGGGAAGCGAAACGGGGAGTCTGCCCGCGACCCGCCCTGCTCCGGTGCCGCCCCTGTGCCGCCGTGCTGCTGCGGCTGCTGGAGCTCCTGGGGGCCTCGGGGCGTCTGCCGCGGCTCGGAGGTAACGGCGGGAGGGCAGGTGACCCGCACTGCGGCCCTCACGGACCGCGCCGCCAACGGGAGCCGGGATTCGTTTTCGGTGTGTGTGACTGAGCCTGACATCATCGCGGTTTGAAAGGGTATGTTATAATGCCTCTTGGTTCTCCTCTGAAGGAATCTGTCCGGAGAAACGTTGCTGACCCCCTCCCTCACCCCCCCCGAATTCGGTGAATGATTCGGCCTTTTCCCACCAAAATATCTGCTAAGAAGTCTTCTCTAATCACTAAATCCTCTGCTCTTGCTTTCTAAATCTGTTATTCCAAGCAATGAGTCTTCAAAACCAGTTGCAGATCAACCACTTGAATTAGAAATTAGAGTCAGTTTTCTGTTAACTTTGTGTTATTTGCACCGGTTTTCTATTTTAAATCACAGCAGAGCTCTGCCAGGATTAGGTGTTGTCACTATACTATGCCTGGAGGCACAGATACGTATTTGAATTTTGCTTTGCAGAACCTTTTGGAGATTTTGTCAGAATGGAACGTGAGTATATGGAGAAGTTGAACAATTACTGTCTAAAGAAGGGACTTAAACTGCATTATGATGATGTCAGCATGACTGGCCCAAGTCATTGTCCTGAGTAAGTTCACTATGCATGTCAATAAACATCAGGACCCTTCCTGCAATGAAACAACTGACTAAAGCTTGCAATCATGAAAGTTAATTCGCTGAAAGTGTATATGTTGCAGGAGAGCTGTCTGAAACCACAGATGGGTGGGGAGGATGTCATGTCATATAGTTTGGGAAGAAACTGATTTCAGAGTCAATGGCTCTCTTTTGGAAAGCAAAAGCAATGCATGTATTACTGGTAACCATATTGTAAGTATGTTCTGCATCCGCCACGAACCTTTCAGGACGTGGGGTGGGTTGCAGCATAATTTCAGTTTATGATTTATGCTAACGTAAGTGCTTTGATTTTTATTTAGTTTTATAAAGCGTGGAAATTATTTGTGATTTATTATTGTGATTAATTTCTAAGCGTGAAGCTTGAGTATAAATGATTTGGTACCAACGTGTTTTATGTGTAGTTAATTTTTGAACACTTGTTACAAGAGAAGGGTCTTTTGCTTAAAGTGTTTTGCTTTTAATTTAGAGACAATTATAGGTGATAGAATATGTTTTGTTTTTTTTAACACAAATATGGTGTTTCACTGATTTTTTTTTCTCCCCTTGACAGAAATCATACATACTCAAGATCTATGATGTTTCCTTGTGTGACATTTTTTTTAGCTTTTGCTAGTTTGCATGAAGACAAGCCTTATGCTAATAATTAGTATGTTTCTTTTAATGTCTTCCATGTTACCAGCCAGCACCATCTGTGCTGACTTATTATTAGACCTGAGCATAGTCCCAGTATAAATAAATATTATCTGAGTCTCAAATGTTTGTCAGTTATCATAGTTCTTTTTCACCATGCAGCTCATGTAATTCAAAAAAGTCAAGCTTATTGCAGTCATGGCCAGAGTTGTGGTCACACAGCTACATCTTCATGCTTCAAAAGTGATGGCATGGGACTAACGCAGGGGGAATGCAGTGTGTGGGGACAGCCAGACCAGTTGTGCTTAAAACTGTCAAATCTGGGCAGTGCTTATTAACTTGGGGTCTGTGGTAGATAAGCGTGACTGTACATGTGAGACCAAGTCACGTAGCACTCATTCAGACAATCCTCAACTTGAATAATGAACTTCATGGGTCGCTGAAACTCAGACTGCGGATTTCCCCAGGATGCTTAAATAGAATGGTAGATTTTGGATGCAGAATCATAGCTGAATGTGTGTAGTATTCAGCGCTTAGATATGGGTTGGGTAACAAACCCTTTCCTAAAGAACAATTTTTCATGCTTTTTCTTGATACGCTTTTGTGTTGAGCATGTGGCACACTGAGGTGTGCCTGGTCCTACTGTTGACCTCCTTAAGGTCTCTCATTAAGGCTTGCTTATGCAATGACTGCAAGCACTATTCTGCATCTGCATTGTTTTCTACCCAAATGTTTCATTAAAGGGAAGTGGAGAGCGAAGTTGGAATAATGAAAAAAGTCAGTTCCTGAAGTCATTCCACTGTTCGAGACAAATTGTCCCACAGAGAAACTCATGGTGCTATACCTAGACCGCTTCTTTGTGTGACTCTATCTTGTTTACTGTGAACTTGCTCTGCTGCAATCTGAAGTACAGATGTACTGCGAGGTTATAATAATGGTCATTTCAATTGATGCAAGTCTGTGCTGCTCTGAAAAGCAGAAATCTAGTTGTTTTCTCCTCTGTTACTTTTTGTGCAAAGGCAGCAGCAGAAACATTAGGGATTTTGCAGCTGCAGGACCAGTCGGATCTGGATGAGAACTGATTTTGGCTGAAAACCAACCATTTGTTTTTGGGTCACCGTGGTGGGTTGACCCTAGGTGGCAGCTCAACCCCCACCCAGCCACTTGCTCACTTCCCTACAGTGACTGGGGAGAGAATTGGAAGGGTGAAAGGGAGAAAACTTGTGGATTGAGCTAAAGACAGTTTAATAGGTGAAGCAAAGCAGTTTGTGCAACCAAAGCAAAATACGGAATTCACTCACTGCTTCCAGGAGCAGGCAGATATTTGACCATTTCCAGGAAAGTGGGGCTGAATCATGTTTAGTGGTTACTTGGGAAGACAAACATTATAACCCTAGATGTCCCCTCTTCCTCTTTCTTCCCCAGTTTTTACTGCTGACTGCGATGCCATATGGCATGGAGTATCCTTCTGGCCAGCTGCTCTGGCTGTGTTGCTTCCCAGCTTCTCACAACTGCAGCTTACTTGCTGGGGGCCAGCGTGGGGGAAAAAGAAAAGGCTTTGATGCTGTGCAAACACTGCTCAGCTATGGGTAACACACTGTCGTATTATCAACACTGTTCTACTCCCAAATCCACAACATAGCACCGTACCAGCTGCCATGAAGAAGGTTGATTCCATCCCAGTCACACCCAACACAGGCTGTCCTGTGCTGCATCAATTCCCTCTTCTGGCTCACGGTGTTGCTGTATGGGAAGCGGTGTGTGCACAGTGATGCAGTGGAGGGGGAAGGGATCAGTGGTTGAGTGGGGAAGGGCAGAACTGTAGGGGTTTTGTTTGTTTGTGACTGACTTTAAATTCATGTCTTATGAAGCACCAGACACTTTTTTGCACTTACTAAATAGCGCATGTAGCAGTGTAGCAAAGATGAGTGTAATGTCATGTCTGGATCCATGAAATCAAGATTAGCTAATCTTTCCTCTCCATATAGTTTTGCAGTGCTGAGATGAGTCCTGGTGTTAGGGCTTCCTGACTTTGCCTATAACAATTCCAACCTTATGCATTCTTTTGCTTTTAAAAAAATCAAATAATTTTGCTTTTAAAAAGCAGTTAGACATTTAGAAATACTGTTAGAACTAATAAAGTACATGAATTTGTGACTAGGGAGGAAACATTTAAAAATATTTCTACTAAAGACTTACAATAATCAGGAGTTAGATGTAATAAAACCACATGAATACCTAAATACATCCACAGCTAACTTATAGTGCTTTGTAGATAATAAAAAGGAAGTTGAATCTGAGAAGGTTATTGAGTATATATGAGACAAAATGTGACAATGTTTTAGAAAAGTTTCCTTCATTGCAGGTTCACAGTTGTGGTTAAAATAAATGGTGACAATTATGGTACTGGCACTGGTAAAAACAAGAAGGAAGCAAAAGCAGTAGCGGCAAAAGTAACCTGGGAAATGATTGAGAAACAGGTGAGTAAACTGTAGGAGGTTTTTTTTGTTGCTAATAAAGTTTGAAGATGAATCTCTAAAAGTAGACAATAACTACCATTGTTTTCTTTCATTTGAAAGAATTTCTAATTGTTTGTCTTTGTCCTGTCTTATTGAATACTTTTCTACTTTTTACCACTGAACAATTTTCCTTATTGTTCTGCAGGGTTGGTGCATAATATTGAGAGAATTTCCTCCCTTGCTCTTACAGGTGATGAGGAAATGTGTTTGCCTTTGTATAAGCTGCCTTGGTATATACAAAGTGGACAGTGTTCCTTTTCCATCTTCACAACTGTTCAGTAATTTGATATCTTCAAAATATTTGTAAAGGCATTGTTCAGTGTGCCTGTTGCCACTCTGCTAATAAAACTGCTTACTTTCACTTGATCTGATTCATCTTTGTTTCCTTGTCATTATACTCTTTGCAGTGTAGCTGATTTTATGCTCTTTATCCTCCTTGATTTAGTCTAGGTTTGAATTTTGCTCTTCCATTTTCTGCCACGTGTTTTGTCGTAGCTATTTTTTTTTTTTAATTCTGAATGCTTTTAAGCACCTTTTAAGTGAAATCTTTGCTTCCATGTTTCCATATGCTTCTTACTGTGTCGCCATCATTACTTTATGGAATTGCTGCATGTTTGTTAATGTATTATTAACGCTGCCTAATCATGACACTGCTGAGAAGTCCTGATTTCTGCTCTTGTATGTGCATTGGAGCTTTTGCAGCTCTGGCTAATGGCAGCATCAGCAGCACCTTGCTGCCATCTGTTTTGTTGTCTCTGGTCAGGCTGTGAGAAAATTCAGAAAGCAGCATTCACTTTGTTTAATGAGACATTTCATAGCTTGTTCCCTGTCTTTTCTTAAAAGAGGTGGAAGGAGACATGGTGATAGGTTGTTAAGGACATTGGTGCAATACTTGAAAAACTGGATTCACATTTATTTGGGAATTCAAAGTGTAGTAATTCTGGGTTGGGGTGGCTGTCCTTTGCCACAAGGGACTCTGTGAATGCAAACTTGGGATTTCTTAAAAATATTTTGAAATGCTTACAAACCTTGCAGCTACATTAGATCTTGTGTACTGTTTATTCATTAAGCTTAAGTTTTTACGTTACCTATTTTGCTTGTTTTATAGCCAGTGAGTCCTTCCAATATGCAAGCTGCAAAATTAACAAGTCCAGTGACCTTACCACCTGTACAAGCCAATGACTTTGCCAGCCCACTGAATACGTACTCACAAAAGACATCGCGGATAGTTAATTACTGTAACATAGACCGTACTGGAGACGCCCATGCTCCCATGTAAGATGTACTTTGTTTTTGTACTTGCTTTTTATACTTCTTTGTCTTTGCTAACACTACCATTGGTCATCCTGAGTAGTTTTAAATGAATCTTTAGAAAGACAATAAAAATGTGGAGGTAGTCTGGAGAGAATCCAGTGGAGGGCCTTTAAGGTGGTTAAAGAGTTGGAGGATAGGACATAGGCGGAGAGGCTAAGAGGACTGAGGTTGTTTAGCTGGGAGGAGATGTCATGATGATAAAACGGTAGTCAGAGTTGACAAATTGTCAGTTATCTTGGTTGTAGCTCTGGCACCTTTGTGGACCTCTCAGAATGTATTTTGGAGACCCTGAGGAAGCAAATGCCAAGGAGAGCCTGTTTGTGTCCCCTTCTGAATGTATTGCTGTCAGTGAGTTACAGAAATGTTCCAGTTAATGACAGCTGAGGGATGACAAGGAATATCTGCATATTTTAACTCTTGACAGTATCTGCTAGAAAACTCATAATGGCTTCCCTGCAATATCAGCCATTTTAAAACCTAAACTGCAGATCATTTGTGATTGTGGGTGCATGTGATACAATGCTTTGAGGAGTTCAACCTTAAAAAGTGCCAAATATTCACTCTTTGAAAACTGGTTGTTTGGAAGGCATGTCAAATTAGTTATCTACCATTATTAATTGGATTAAATGTATATTGGAAAGATTGTCCTGAAGATGTATATTTCAGATTTCCATTCTATAATGTCAATTGACTATAGTATTTAAAATAATTAAATTAAGGCTTGTCATGTGGGATATAAAACTTCATTCCCTGTTGTATTTACAGGTTTTCTTGTAGCTGTACAATTAATGGGTCCGTGTATGGAACTGGCACTGGAGCTTCTCTAGGGGCTGCAAGACAAGCTGCTGCAAAACAAGCACTTGAGAAGCTAGAAAAGGAAGACGCCATAACAGTATGTGCTAAATTTAGCCTTAAGACAGAAGCTTAATTCTTGTATCTTTAATTTTTGAACAGATTTTTTCATTGTATTTAAAAGCATATTCCATGGATTCCACTTAAAAGGGAAACAATCCATATTTTGGTGGGTTGTTTGCGCTACATGAGTCTGTTGGCAAAATCTGTGTTGTGGTTCTATATTCAGTCGCTGGATTAAAGAAATATCACAGTTGATATGTCTGTGTATTTCAGAGTATAATCTGATATGTTGTCATTCAAGGATGCACATATATTAAACATTTCTGAATCCTGGCTACTCTAATATACTGGTTGTCTCCTGTGTTGTTGAGCTGACTTGCTATGAACATCAATCTCTTCCTGCCTTCTGTCGGATCAAAAATCTGTTGTGAAATGTGAGAAAGACAAGAGCAGGAGTGAGAATCAAGAGGACTTGTCTTCTGTGGTGTTCCAAGGCAGAGTCTGGTGAAGCAGCTGCTAACACCATCCTCTGGAGAGCAGAGCAGTTGTCTCCATGTTAGCCATCATATTTCCATACATGCAAAAAATTATCAGAATTCTAACAGTGATCCTAACCTGTTTCTGAAATACACAGAACAGTACATATGAACTAACTGAAATGGAGTTTAAAGGGAAGGAAAGTACTAAAAGGGAGGAAATAAATCTTTAAGTACTTTTTAATTATTTGGCTCTTTATTGTAAATTTTAAATGCTTATTTTATTGTTGTTTTTTTTAAGTTAAGCATGTAATTAATGGCCTATTATACCTCTAGAATCCTTCCTTAATATTTTTCTGCATTGCAAGCTCGTGGGTCTTTGCATTTTCATCAAACCCTGAAATTTACTACCTCAAGCAGAACCTCTGTAGTAATTATTCTAAACTTGGGGTGGGTTGTTTTGTTTTGAATTTTTATCAATACCCTGTGATGTCTGTGTAACAAACAAAATGGACCTAGCAAGAAATAGTAAAGTCCCAGTACTCCTGAATTTTAAAAAAATGGGATTTGTTTGTTTGCTATCAGTAAAACATAAACCCTGAAGTTGTTTTTACTTTTTTCAGGTTATGGTCTGCAACAATTTCTAGGTGTTGTTTTTAATGTTACATTTATGCTTTTATGACATGAGGGGAAAAAAAGGAAAGAACCTATACTAAGTATTCAGGATTAATTTTTTAGTAATTTAGTTTTAGTAATCTGAGATTTGCAGGTTTTTCACACTGAAGACATTGAACTTTTTTGTACAGGCTCAGATTTTCAGTTCTGCTTATTACATATACCAAAACTTACATATATCTTGTCTTCCACACAGACAATTGCATATGCAGTAAACAATGAAAACATTTGCTTTTAATAACTGTTACTCTTATCCTCACTTTTTTAATAGTTGCCAGATGCTACTTCTGCAAATGTGCCTGTGTAGTCTAAATATGAGTGGGAAAATGCTCACTGTGACAGGGCCCTGTGTTTCACTCCTCTGGGTTGAAGCCAGGCAGATGCTTTTATTCTGCAGGGCTATGAATGTTCAGTGCTTCCACTTATGACCTTGTAATTTTCCTTTCCACCTTTTTGAATGGCATCTTTTGCACTATGGTTTTTTTTTTTTTTAAATGTGATTTTGTTAACTATTCTTGTTCGTGTTTTTTGTTTCGTTTTGGTTTTCAGTTTAGAAGTGAAAAATCTGAAAGCAATTCTACATTTAGTGAACATAGTAGTTCCTTTCGAGTGGCAACTCAGTCTGACTCAGAGTAAGTTTGGTTCACTGATAATGTGATAAAAACATGTATTTACTAATTTTAGAGGGTCATGTCATCTAGTTCTAAATAAAATCTGTCATAATTTCTTTATTGCAGTATAAAGCCATTTAATTTGAGTTAATATTTCTTAGACTTCATAGCAAAATTTGTTGTACTTGTGCAATTTTGAGTCCTTACGGGTTAGCTTATAATAATTTTAGAGTTTTCTGATACATTTATATTTTGCCATGAGTAGTTCTTTCAGAATCATTTTTACTGTAATGTAAACGGAATAACCTGCCTCATTCGATAGCATTATTTCATGCCATTTTTAACATTAGTTTTTCTACTGTGACACTCCTGTGAACTCAGTATAATTCAACTTTAGTACTTTCCTGTACTCCACATTCTGCTTTCTTCTCTCTTTATTTTTTAAAAACCCCTTTTTCATTCTCCATAAATCACCATTTCCACCAAAGGGAAAAGTTGCTCAGTGAAAGAAAATGAACATGCATAAAATTTCTCTTGTGATTTGGGAACCTGAGGTCACATCAGTTAATTTGTGTCCAGCCGTTAATTTGACTGTAGTCCCACTACCACTTCTTTTATGTTCTTTGTATGATTGTAAAGCAAGCTGATAAGTACAATGCTAGATGTGGCTGTACTGCCTTGAGATAAACCTTAGGATTTAACCTATTTAATTAAAGAATATAGTAAAATATATATTATACAGATATCTAAATATAATGATGGCAGATCATAGAAATAGAAGAGTATATTTATATTACAAAATGTTATTGTTTAATTATCTTTCCAGAATAAAGGTTTGTAGTTTAAACCAGTCATGATTGTTAATGCTTTTTCAGGTTTTGCTCTTAAAAACTGTGTTTTTTTGTTTCTTCTTTTCTTGTGGCTATGATTTTATTTATGATCGTGTTACTTTCACCTAAAACTAGTCCATTATTTTTCAATAACAGCAGTATTTGCTTTGAAGACTCAGCTCCAAGATTAGTAGAAAAAATGAAAGACATGGCAGTATGTGAAAAGCCTTCACCTTCTCAGGTATAGTATGAAAAGAGTCTTCCTCATAAATACATTTTAGACCCTGAACAGAGCAAGCTTCTTGTCAGACTGTAGCATCAGTTTGTTCCTTTATCCACTAATCACTAGAAAACACGTGCATTTTTCCTAAGACCATACAATACTTTCTGCTGTTAATCATTATTCATTTACTTCTGGACTGTGGACCCAATTTATGTACTGTTGACCAAGTGGGCAGTAATCCCAAGAAAGGGGATCAAACTACGATCATTTTCCTGTGGGAAGAATGATCATGTCATACATAGCATATGTGAAAAATTTTAAGCTAAGATATGGCTTCATTTTTATTACATTGTTTATATTAGGTATGAACACAGACAATTCCTAGATATGTTATCAGACACATTTTAAACTAAGTATAATAAAAACATTCAAGATGTCTCAGTTAGGTTTTTTTTCCCCTTTTTTCATATAGAGAAACGCACAAAGTTCTGCCGTGAAACCCAAAAGGTACGTGTTTATTTCTAGGCTGCTATCTCCCATAAACTATATGGTAAATCACTTTAGTTTTTCAATACCTAGCAAAAAAACGCCAGTATTGGGAGGTACCTCTCCTCCTTCTCCTTCTCCTTCTCCTTCTCCTTCTCCTTCTCCTTCTCCTTCTCCTTCTCCTTCTCCTTCTCCTTCTCCTTCTCCTTCTCCTTCTCCTTCTCCTTCTCCTTCTCCTTCTCCTTCTCCTCCTCCTCCTCCTTCTCCTCCTCCTCCTCCTCTTCCTCCTTCTCTCCCCTCCTTTTCCTCTCTCATATTAGATAAATGGCTCATCTTAAGTTTTGCTGTTATTCTTGTTAAAGAATATTGGCAGCTAATTTTGGTAATGCAAGACACAAGGAAGAGGCAAAAAGGATGTCAGATTCAGATGAAAGTTTCACAGATTTGGATGCAAATACCAGTGAGAACGAAAGTCCATACACTGTGAATAAAAGGTAAGAAGGATTTTTTTTTGTTTTAATAAGACCTGTATGGCAATTACAGTATGTAGTAGTCTACATGTGTTTATTTATATTAGGAAGTACTGCTGTAAAAAATAACTTACAGAGAAAATTGGTGTTGTTTTTTTTTTTCCTGGAAATTTCAAATACAGTATGGTAATAGACATGCAATGATATCTAATGCTTACAACCAAAAGTCATTTGTGTGAAGATGTGAGAGTAATTACCCTACATGGTTTCAAGGGTCAGTTTCCCTTGGTTTTTTTAATCTACAAGACTATGATTTAGACCTGTGTAGGTGTTGAGTGATCCTTGTAGAATAATAGTTCAGCAGAAGTATTAGATCTGTCAGGATCACTTTTATATCTTGTATATTAATGTTGAGTATACTTAAACTATCTCTCTTTTTTTTTTTAAATCAAGATTTCTTGAGGATTTTAAAAATATAGAGCCTGTTGGTGAAGGTGGTTTTGGGAATGTTTTCAAAGCCACATCAAAACTTGATGAGAAAACCTATGCAGTCAAACGCGTTTGCTTCACAAAGTATGTACTCAATGTTTACTTTTGTCTTATTTTAGGGGAACCTTAATAAATATTTCAGTACTTTGGTTTGTCTCTTTAATAATCCTATGAGAATTTAAGCAATTTTCATTATTAATTGTCCATTCTTTCTAGTAAACTGTTTTAAGTAAAGCTGAAAATGGCAGGCAACTTTGTTAATTTTTGCATGTACTGCAATAATTTCAGATGCAGTTGTAAAAAAAGTAGATTTTTTAAGTTCTACTTTTCCTGAATACACTAGTGCTCTGGTTATTAATATTGCAAAATGTGTTTGAAGAAAACTTGCTGATTAATAAAACGTTGAAAGCAGCACTGTTGCTTTTGACAGGTTACATGGACAATTTACATATCAGTAATGCATAATGACTATAATTAGGGAAAATAGAGATAAATTAAACATATATTTTGTGGTTTGTAATTGGCAAATGCTTTGTATGTGAGTCATGTAGCCATTATTCTCACAGTGTTGCTTGTCCTTTATAAGTCTGAACAGAGAATGATGATCTTATTTTTTTTTTTAAAGTAATTTTCTGTAACGAGCACCTAGTGGAGTATTTTTATCAGCTGCTAAAAAACTTGTATTTCTTATACGTAATTATTGGAAAAGTTTCAAGTTTTTGGAGATTCTTGTCCCTTACATTGTGTAACGGCTCTTCAAATTCTTGTGTTTTTTCACAAATATATGTTATTTTCATTTATATTGCAATCCTGAGAACTATACTAAAAACATTCTACTGATTCTTCATATAAAGACAAAGAAGTGCAGGCCAAATTTAGTAACAGTTCTTCATGAGTATTTACATTGACTTCTGTATATGTAAACAAACTTTATAGAGGTAAAATGAAAACATGGGTGTTTGCTACCTCGTGTTTGGCCATGTAATGCAATTATGCATTGCAAATGTCTGCTCTTTTTGGCTTTTTTTGAGTGGGACTTTAATTTCTAATATGGTTAAAATGTGTTCGCACTTTGAACAATTGAGCAGATGACAGAAAACTCACAGAATTTGTAACTGCAATTTTCAACTTGTATGAAGGAGAATATTATGTTCTTTTTCTAAATTAACGTAAAACTATCTGGATACTGCTACTTGATATTATGTATTTAACTTAGTATTACATTTTTATAGAGAAATGCCATTAATGTTTCTCTTTTCCTTTCTTTTACCTCTTCCAAATAGAGACGTGAGGCGTGAAGTAAAAGAACTTGCAAGACTTGACCATGAAAACATAGTGCGGTATCATTCTTGTTGGAGAGGAAACGACCGTGTAGATTGGCCAGATTCTGGATACGACTGTGTAACTCGGACAGACTCTGGATACAACTGTGTAGCTTGTCCAGACTCCAGGTAACTACAAGATAGTAGTCCGCACTCATAAACTTGTTTGCCATAGTGGATTTTGTGTTGTAGAAAGAAAGGCTGATTAGTGGTTATAAATCATTATATAAATATAAATGCATACACATATATACTTACTGTTAGGAAAAAGGCACAGTACTTTTCAGCAGCAGGTCATATATAGTCACATGTATTTATATCTTCTTGATGAATAAGATACATTACATAATTTTAGCTTTCTTCCCTCTCTCAATATACAGAACTTGCTGAATCTATAGAGGAGTGTAAGAATGCAGAACTCAAAATTTGGGGCTAGAATTAACAACAGAAACTAAAAAATTGCCTGGCAGATAGCTGCCAAATTCCTGATTGAGTTTCCTTTTTTTAATAAGTACTGGTCAGCCAGTAGCTCTCACAGATTTATCTATTTCTCTACGTTAGCATTTTAACCATGATGCCTGAAACAGTTTTGTATGTTGAGAACAGAAATACAAAGTCAAATGCTTTTTCATTTAGAGGTGGTCTTTCAACATAGACTTCTGGGAAGACAGTGGTGAGAGCTTTACTCATAAGTTATTAACTTTTCAAAGCTTCTGTGTTTTTTTTCACTAGCTGTAAATTCATACCCTTTGGATAGGTTGCCATACTTACCAAGAGCCATAAAATATTAATGGATTCAAAATTACAGCTAGCATGGTATCTGTCCAGTGTGATCAGTGAACAAGCAATAAAATGGGGGAAAAAAAAGTCTTGTGTCAAAATCCAGCCGTTAACATGTTGGAGCCTCAATATCAGTTTTGCATTTTGGATTGAACGGTTATAGGGTAAAGGACAGTAAAAAAGCTCCTCAAAGCTGAGGCTGCAGCCTGGAATTCCACTTAGTGTCATGACCTCAAGGCTACAGAACCTTGAGCCACTTAACAGCTGTTCTTTCAGTGCCTCAGGTGACGTTATTCCAGGGCACGCAGATCGCACAGTGCATGTAGGAAAAAGCGGTGTCGCCTCCTCTTCATATGTGCCTTCCCCTCACCATCTCCAGCCTCGGCCTGTCCTGTGGGCTGGTGGGGAGGGAACTCTTCTGGAAAGTATGAGCCTGTCAGGTTGGTGAATACATTCCATCTAGATCTCCAGCTCTTGGAAGGGTTTCTCTAACTCACAGACTGATGTCAGAGATGGTCACCACTGCACAACCTTCTTGAAGGGACTGATTTTGAAAACATGTGATCATTCTGGGTAGGAAAGGAAGGCTAGTGTTGTGTTTGTTGAGCAGAATAGAGAATACCTGCCAGGAACTTAGAGCAGCTCCTAGAAGACAAGACGGGAGCCAAGGACAGTGCTATTTCTTCCTGTATAGGACAGGCCTCTAGGTACGATGGGAGCAGAATTTAGGCACTTGAAAAAATTCAGTGTGAACAAGGAAGCAAGCAAAACGTTTTTAAAGTCAAGGGACTTGCAGACTTTGTTTTGGGGAACTCCAAAAATAATAATGATTAACAAAAAGATTTTTTTAAAGAAGACGAACCTGAGAATCATTGATGACTTCGGATGAATTGCATCTTGCCTATTTCAATATGGTATACAATTTTCTTTTGCAGGCAGAAGTCAGACAAAGAAATTCCCTGTCTTTTCATCCAAATGGACTTTTGTGGAAAAGGGCCGTTGGAAAACTGGATTACAAAGCATAGACAAGACAAAGAGTATCACAAGATGGCAAAAACCAAATTTTTACAAATACTGAAAGGAGTGAACTATATCCATTCTGAAGGGTTAATTCATCGAGACCTCAAGGTAAGTAGGATAAGTAATTTAAATAAAAATTAGATAAAAATAGTACTTATTGGAATTTCAGAAAATGTTATTTTTTTCTAGTCTTTATTTAGTCTATTATTATGTAGCCTAGTAATGTGCCTCTTCTGACACGGCTAGTGATTAATATTTTTTCAGCAACTGGCTGGACTTCATCCTAAAATCAGAAGGTAAACTAGAGAATCTCAGAATGCAGTAGTTAAAAAAATGAGTAGTCATCAGTTAACAGGCATTTTCAGTCTGTGTTACTGGGTCACAAGACTGCCTATTGGAAAAAGAATGTACTTGATAAAGTAATTAAAAGAATGTAAATGACAAGTTGAGCCTAGGAAGTTTGTTCTTGCCATATTGTAAAGGGGTAGCTTATCCGTCCTAATACATGCTGTGTTTTGTAACAAGTGCTAGTTGCTGTGCCATGCACTACATTAAATTTAGTTTCTCTTTTTAAAAATTAATTGAACGTTTTTATTCTATTTCCCACCCCATCAGTTTCTTGATGCTAATTTCTGTGAACAATCACCAGATTTTATGTGGAGCACTTCTGTGGCTCATTATGCTTGATGATAAACGTTTGTCATGCAGTGATTTTTTTTTTTTTTTTTTTTAATATACGTCTATAGCCTCAGAATATATTCATATCACATGAAGATAAAATAAAAATAGGCGACTTCGGTCTTGTGACTTCTCAGGCATTTGAAACTCTGACTGAGAACAGGGGAACAAAATCATATATGGCACCAGAACAGGTAATTATCCTGCTGTATCAGTGTCTCTCTAACTGGATTTGCATTAGAAACTCAGCAGTGGCTTCTAAACTCAGTACTAAACCAAGTTGCCTAAAGTTCCCTGGTATGACTGTATACAAGCATAACTGTATTCTGGAGAAAGCTGTTGGCAAGTGTGCTGATATTATTTTGCTGTGCTAAGCTACAGGGTCTGACACTGTGCTGTAAGGAAAGCTCTTGTGAAACCAAGCTGCCAGACATTTATTTCAGCTTCAGTTTAGGACCTCTGTTAACTGGCATTTGAGTCCTTCTATTTGTTTCATTATTTGTGACAGAGAGATATTGGTGTGCCTTATCTGTATAGGTCTGTAGGAGTCTTAATTTCAGTGTATGTTTAATGTGACATAATAGTCACTGTTTAATAGGTCTGTAGCAGAAAGAATTAACAACTAGTAAGAAGATCAAGTAGGGCCAGTCCTGTAGCCTTGGGGTAGAATTTCTAATGACTTCAAATTTTGCTTTAAGAAGTGCCGTCCAGTTGGATTTGACACCTATATTGTTCTTGTTCTGATCTTTGTAGTTTGGGGACACATATGGAAAGGAAGTAGATATTTATGCACTGGGATTAATTTGGTTTGAAATTCTTTCGGCAATCAGTCGTCATGAGAGAGCTAAGGTATGTAATCTTTAAATTAAAAAATAAAAAAGTCTCATTGTCGTCGTTTTGCCTTGCTGCTGGTATCCCGTGCTGATTGCATGCCAGAAGGAATCTGGAGTACTATCTCTTTACATTTCCCCTTTATTCATTTATGTATTTACCTAAGTCCTCACACCTCTGTTGAAATCTAATAACTGAAGAAATATTACTGGTTTTAGTTCATGTATGTCCTACTGACATACATATTAAAGCCTCAGCCTGCTAAAGAATGCCTAGCAAAAAAGATTTCAAGTTTCTGATAAAACTTTTTGTTTGATCAGAGTAGTTGAAGGTAATATTTTTCTAATTTTACGAAATAAAAATTATGAATAGGCAAGTTTTGTCTCTGCCACACTTTCGTCTTCACTGCGAAGTGGAGCAAGAATAAAGTTTCTATCAAGCGAAAACACTTGCAGTTTTCCAAAATGAAAACAAAATTTATTTGGTGTATGTGGCTTTCATCGAAAAAGATGTTACTTCAAAAAAAAAACCAGCGTTATTTAAGCCTTTTTGGAAATGGTATCTTATATATGTCTTTTGATTTTTCTTGGTACTTCGCAAAGCTGTTTATTTCTAGGACAGCGATGTAGCTGCTGGGTATCTTGTCTAAAGTAACTGTAAGGTCTATGTATGTGGTTGGACGCAGAAGCTCTTGAATGCTGCTGGCTTGGCTCTTTGCCAACGAGAAAACCATACCAAGGTGTCTGCTCCAATTGCAGTGTCAACTTGGCTCTATTTAGCTACCTTGCAGTATTTTCTAAGACATAGCCTAAAATCTTGGCAGTGTTAGCTTAACTGCTGGACTCAATGATTTTCAGGTCTTTTCCAACTTAAATGATTCTATGAGTCCATCCTGTTCCTGCTCAGAGCTGATTGTGTAAATGTGTCCACAGTCCCACTGTGCTTACAGTCAAAAGGGAAAGACCAGTTATTTAGTCTTGTTTCCTTAAAACATAAAAACCTTGCACCTGTAGGCAGATGGGGAAGTCATATGGATAGAGAGTCCTAGGATGGTCTTCAGCTGCTCCATCAACTTAAAAAAATGCTTTTGCTTAATGGAGCATGATAAACTCTGTTGTATGGTGCTGGCAAGCCCTGCTGAAACAACATCGTGCAAAAGTGAAGTTGATGATTAAGAGCTAGTTCAGCTAATGATCACCAGCAGGTAGGGGCAGAGGCCTAAAGCTGAAGAGTACGGAAAAAGCGTGAAGTTCATAGAGGCTGTTGTTTTACTGGATACTGGTTATAAGAGCTTGCTAAGCCAGGCTATATAGCATGTGGTACTGAACAAGGTACAAGGGAGGAAGCACACCTGCTTGGCTTGCAAATAGTAACATTCAAAGTAGGAAATTTAGTTATCTTGCATTATTTTAATGTGGTTAGCAGATACAAAACCACTACTTTTAAATTAAGGAAAGAAGGATAATGCTTCTGAAACAAAGAGGATTGCTGAAACAAACACATTGTAGAGTGTAATGCTTTTAAGCTTAGAAAGGCACAACAGCTGATGAAAAGACGGTAAAAACAACACAAAGTACAACTAAATGGAAAAAAACCCTTTCAAACTGTTCACAGTTTCTTTTTGAAGCCTTACCTTTTTTGTAGATAGGTATTTTCATAATTACTTCAGTAAATTATATGGGTCATAAAGGGAGAAGCAAGATATAATCAATGAAAACACACTGAAACTGTTACCTTTTATGAATTTCAGATATGGCCTAATATCAGAGAAGGTAAACTTCCAGAGAGCTTCACCAACCAATTTCTAACTGAGGTATGGGATTTTAATACATTATTTCAGTTTGTTTATTTACTCATAAAAAATAATGTATTGATATTTAATTTCTCTTTTGCAGGCACCCATAATCAAAAAGATGCTTTCAAAAGACCCTAAAGGAAGATACTCTGCATCTCAAATACTTGAATTTTTTGAGTCTGTTGATAAAGACAATTCACTTAAAACTCGTAGTTATTAATCGCCCTTTTAAAAGGGCATTTTGAAAACTGTAGGATTTTGTTTGTTCATTTTTCCTGAAAGGATCACTTAAGTTCCTCAATATAGCAAAATTCTCCAGTTTCCTCAGTAATAACAACTTGAAACCCTGTGCTGAGAGAGCACCTTAAAGATTCTCTCCCATGCTGCTACTTTTTAATCCCTTATTGTAATATTGAGGCATGCCTTAACTGTAACAGGTGTACTGAATATCTCTGATGGCCTTACTGTCATCCCCAAAAAAGGTAACAGCAGTTTGCCTGTTACTCTTTAGTTATATACTTCGAAGAGTTCCAGCTTGATTGGACTGGAAGAATTGTGTGTGTGGTGGTGGGGAGCAGGGGGAAAAGACAGGCACATTAGTCTTCAGATTCTTGTCTTTGAGCTGTGTCTTGTCAAACTATTTGTTGCTGTGGAGCCCACATAACTCCATAAAGACAAATGAGCAGAGATAAAATAGGCACTATGTGTAGTAAAGTACTGTACGATTTTTCTGAAATGTTAAATGTGTTAAAAGTGGGTGCTTGGTTAAAAGGAATACTATGAATGCATAGTAATTTTTTATATTCTTACAGAAATTATTGTTGATCTGCTGCAAGTATTTATTGCTAAATAAGAAATCTGATTTTACATCATTTTTTAAAGCCTGGAATTGTTTTTTTATCCTTATCATGAATTACAAATACATAGAGCATTTCACAATTCTGGACTAATTAGTGTTTCTTTACAGTGGTCAAGGTCTGGGAGAAATTATATCCTGACACAGACAAAATACTACTAGTTCCACTCCGTCATCCCTTTCACCCATAAAACTACTCTTATAATATGAAAATTGATATGTGACAAACTTTGGCTGAATATCCTTTACAGTTCTTGCACAGAGCACCCATGATGCCATTACCTTCTTCCTGTTAAGTAATATTGAGTTTGTCCCAGTAATTTTTGATTTTTTTAAAATGTATTTGTATACTTCTGCAGTACCTTTCTATTAGGGACTGTTTATAGTAGCAACTGCCATTCCCTTAAAATAAAAGGTCTATTAAAATGTACTCATTATATATTTAAAAAAAATAAACAAAAACAAACCCCACACAACAACATGGTCTGTTACTATTTAATTATGAAAAATATGCACCTTTACATACAAGAGAATACTGGTTCAAATAACATCACTGTAATGTTTCACAAGCTTTTCTTCCCCACCAGGTCTAAGTAAGGGAAAAAAGTCTGATGTTTAGTCATGTCTGTAAAGCTGGAAAAAAACAACCAACCAAAACTCTTTTAACACATTATACAACATAGTAATTAACCAATATTTATTCCCTTACTCAAATGTGAATCAGCTGATGGTTCAGTTGTGCAGAGCATAACCAAAGACTGTGGAAGGCTTAACCTGCCTCTCAATTATGGTAGTTCAATTATAAATGCAAAGTTTTAATTCTTATCAAATTGCGCATCAAGCAGAAAATCCATAAGATGCTTCAAAATGTGATTTTTTAACCTTCTGCATACTTTGGTGTGAATTTTTCAGTATGGCACAGATCCAAACCTTCTAAAAGATATTATGTACTATACATACTTATCTAGGAATCCTTCCTTCAGAAAGGCTTTAGTCATGATCTGCAGCACTGTCTCCAGGGCAGTTTGAAGATAAATCTTCAGAGTCTACAGGATAAGCAGAGGAAAAAGTGAGTAATTCCAACTCAGAGAATGGAAAAAAAAAAAAAGTTGCTACAATTATTTGAAGAATCCCCATAGAGCAGATTAAATAGAATTCAAGAAGGTCTGCAAGTTATTAATTCCAAACTTTGTTTTAAAACAGTGAACACAAATTGTACCTTCTTTGGTACAGTAAAACTGGATAGTGTTCTAACTACTTCAGAAATACCTGCAAGCTTTTGCCATTTTTTATGATACTGGTTTTAATACCTGAATTTCATTTTCTCAAAACAAAATTAATATACCAATTCAAATAAGTGCCAGTATGGTGTGTTTTGTTAGTGTGGCTTTTTTTTTTTTTGGTGCATGTAAACACCTAAAATTGCCTTATAATCAAAATGTACAAAGCTTTGTGCAAAAACTAGCAGCCTGGAAGAAGAATTTGCTATCTAGATTTAAAAGACTGCAGTAAGAGAGACATACAGCATATAATGTAGTATTTGAGTCTAGCTGCATAAGCAAAGTAAAACACTTAAAGACAGGTTTACGCTCACCTTCATAGGTTGTTCCACACCAAATGCAATAGAAGTGTTCTTCTCTCAAATAGGCAGTCAGGATGTGTAGCTTTTCTGATACCTAGAGACACATACAGGTATGCAACAATCTAGGGCTCACATGACATAAAACAGTTTGAGCTACTAGCTTCACTGAAATAGATTGTTTAACCTTTTGCTACGGAAAAGCTACACAATACTGTAGCTGAGTAAACATTTGTAGCATATGCTACAGGAATTCATGATCTCTAGAAAGTTAATGGCTGTTGTTCTTCTTCCCAACTATGAAACCTGCACTAAAGAGAGAGCTAAAAATATTACCTAGCTACCCTATTTCAAGTATATGATATTTTTGGTGGAATTTTTCACACCCTATCTCTGCCAATCAAGGCTAACATTAGACTACCAACAGCTGTGTAATGTAGTTCTCAAAAATACAGGAATTTCCAGTGCCCATCTTCAGATAATCTGTGAAGCATTTTCACAAATTACTTGGTGATTCTAAAATTCAGCCCAAGACATGAGATGTGCCATCCAAAATTAAAACTCAAAAGCAAGTAACTTTGATCAAATACGTGATTTTGCATAGCTTGGCTAACACACAAAAATGTTTAGAACCTAATTTCTAGCCTACTTTTTCCAAAGATTATCTTCAAAACAGATGAGCCATAATATTTTATATTTGATCATGTAACTGCTATAAAAATCACTGCTCTAAAAGTGCAAAGAGGCCATTCACTACAGCTTGAAATATGACATGTATACATATATCCTTTATACGTGTATGTATACATACCTCCTTTTTAAAGAAATATTAAATTTAATTCTGAATCAAGCCAATTTAGTTGCAGAGCTTACACTTAAGTCTGAGCTTGTGCATTCATCTTCCTTGTCTTCCTCATCCTTTTTGTCTTCCTCTTCTGGTTCTAGCCAATACCAAGTCTCCTTGGGAACATCGATAACCTTAAATAATGAAGAATTTAAATGAAAATTATCTGCCTTTGTAGGTTTTCTTGTAAGATGCTGGATAAAAGCAATTTTTGATAGGTGCGGTGTTAGTTTTTAAAACTCTCCTGTATAGTATAACCAAGAATTACTAAAGCTGTAGTGGGAAACAAAGTACAGTAATCCACAAGAAGGATGATTCACCTTTTAAAAAAACCCAATTAAATGCATGCTAACATTAAGTTCTATTCCATCTATGTTCAGTATGTGTAAGGCTACCCAGTAACAAAACCTCACACAAAGGCTGTGACCAGACACCCTGTTTTTATCCATTGAAGACATGCTGCCCCAAGTTATTTTGTCAAGAGATCACATAGTTCTTCCTCATCCACCTCAGGTAAAGTTAAAGGAAGAAGAGTCAACAAAGATAACCTAAGCTAATTCAGCCACCTTCGTCTGAAGCAGGCTGAAGAGTGTCACACAATTTCAGAAAAACTCGTGGGGCGGTATTAACCTCTAATGGGTTAATAGTGAAAAGAAAAATAATTGAAATCAAGTGCCAAAAAATTTACGGTTGTTCACTGCTATTGCCCACGTTATTTCTTGCTGGTGGAAGATACACTGTTTTGGGTTTGGTTTTGTTTAAATGCTTCTTTGGTGAAACTGCTGATTCCCTTAAGGAACCCCATCCTTGGAGATACTGAAGAGCTGTCTGGACACAGTCCTGGACAACCTACTTTAGGTGCCCCTGCCCTGACAAGATGATCTGCCGAGCCCCTTCCAGCCTCAACCGTTCTGTGATGAGGTTGTCCCCTCACTTGAGGCAAGCAGCACCATTGTTTAGGACAAACTGACATTGACTACTGAAAGATAGGCAACCAGCTCAATCACAAGAATGTAGGATGAAAAACAGGTGAGCTCTGACGACACAAATTAACACGGGTCCTCACATAAGGTACCGTGAGGTTAGTGTACAACTTCAAATACCTCAATGGTGCAAACATACACTTCAAAATATTTTGATAGGACTGAAGTGTTGCTGAACACTGAGACTTCAGGCTAGTTATCCCACAGTTTTAGAGAACTTCCAAGAACTGAATCTCTACTTTGTTTGTAGCCCATATCTCTAACTTACAAACATTCCTTCCAACCCCCAAAAATACAGGTCTCACTTTTTGCGTATCTAGTTGCTGGCAGGCCCTCTGGCTTTTTCGAAGGTCCCCTTCCATCTTACGTTCTTCTTGTTTGTTTTTGAATCGTATTCTGTAAAGAAAAAGTAGATAGCTAAAATAAGCAGACAGATAAACAGTGAGATGCATTACAGTCGACAGCTTTGATTACATAGAAAAATCTAAGATTTTAGCCCTACCAATTATCTCAGACCAGGACAACGCTGAAGAAGTCCTTCTGACATTGTTTCTGTGGGAGCACACATGTATTTCTTGGGAATTAAACCTTCAAGACAGAGCTTTTGTAATCACACTACACTGACTGTTTCTCCAGCAGGTTTTCGTAAGACATGAAAAAAGTAGTTCACTAAACATCTGCAAGAGATACAGCCTTCATTAGGTTTTCCTTCTCCACATATAACAAGCAAATCAGGAGAAAATAAAAATAACAAAACATTAAAAAATTTACGCTGATTTTTAAAACCATTGTAGCAACACTGCAAGATTATCTGTGGTTTTTATATTAAAAAAGATGACATGGTTTTCTGATTTAAAAAGTTGCAAATAACTACAGAAAAGTTAGTATGTACATTGTTTGCATTATTAACATTTACAAAAATAAATGATGCAGCATTTGGCATTACAGTGTTCAACTGCCTCTTCTTTAGAACTGAGAAACAGCCACTCTGCAGTTCAGCTCTTAACTCTCATTCAAACAACATTCAAAACCAGTAACACATTAAAAGAATAACCAAACTTAGAGCAGAAAAACAATGGCTGTTTAGACATTGCTTGGAATACCAGTTACATCATTTTACCTGAACTGATCTGCAGCTTGTTCGTTTGCTTGTTTTTTCATATGAAGTTTTCGTCTATAGTTTTCCAGTTTTTCTTCAGCTTTTCGCTTTTTTAGTTCCTCATGACCAAGTCCACTTCTACCTATGTAAGTTAAAAAGCTGAATGTAAGCAGTTGAGAAACTCTGATGTAAATTAAGTAAATTAAGAAGTATCACAAACCTGTTTTAATGTTCAGAGGAATAGGTTCAACAATGCCTTCGCCTGTGAGGGAAAAAATAGGCCTATTTAAGAAACAAGGTCTTTCTCAAACTATGATTTGTGCAGTATATTCAAGCAGGCAAGCTGCTTTTGCCATTAAATACGTACATTATTGTCACAGAATAACAATCACAGAATGCTTAGGGTTGGAAGAGATCTCTGGAGCTCCTCTAGTCCAACCCATCTGCTCAGGCAGGTTCACCTAGAGGATTTTGTTGGCAGTTGAAAAATCTCAACTCAATGTACATTTAGTGCATTGAAAATGAGCCAACTGAAGAGGAATTCCCTCTCTTTTTTGGCTTGTCTGCTGGATTGCTATATACTTTTTTGAGGACACTACCTAACCAAAAGAAAATGGTGTTGATTCCACAGTTGTAACATACCTGTGATGAAGACTACTTTGTTACAGCCTTCTGTAGCATTTTTCATTCTAGAATCTATTAGCTTTGCAAGACTATCAAACCATCCTCAATGCAATTCCTGTAGGCACGCACATCTGGAAGTGCATTTACTGAGCAGTAAGTACTGTTGCTTCCTTTCCATCTCTCAATAGTATGTACTGCATTAATTTCAACTTTTAGAGATCTGCTCTCACTTTTTCTTCTGCCACTATACATTGACAGTTTAGCAATGTTAGGGTTCTCTGAGAGGCAGCTATTGACCCTATCTATAAATGAAGTGGCAGACTGTAAAATATCCAGGTACATGTGAATACAGGCACACACTTCCTGACAGTGACAAGCTTACCGCTTTTGCCAAGGGCCTGGCCACTCTTGTAGCCCATCTTCTGGAGCAATGCAAAGCCTTTGTTCTCATTGCCCAATGCACTTTTCAATACCAAGTCACGCCTCTCTTTTTCCTCTTCTTTTATACTCTTTTGTCTGTTCTTCTCATTGGCTTCTTTTTGCTTTTCTTCTTTCTGAATAGCTTGCTTCATCCGCCTCACCATGGGCAAGCCTGGCCTTACATCCTGTCTAAGAGTCAATAATTCCAGTAAATATCAGGTGGTTGTTTATTGTTGTTGTTGTTGTTGTTTCTTTTTTTTTTACATAGTTTACAATCACTTAAGAGGTAAAAATAAAGAGCCACCTACTTACTTAATAAATGAATCAGACATGTAGTCTTCCTCTTCATCTTCCTCCATGTTTAGCACACACGCCCTGCTCCGACCCCTTTCCTATAAACACTGTCAATACGCCTTATCACAAATTTTACTTCTCCGCAGGTCACCTGAAACGCAGAACCCGCCAGGAAAACTTGCCGCTTAGGTCTGCCGCGCTCGGTACGCGGCCGGAGGCGGCAGGGGTACGGCCCTGGTGGAGGGAAACACGGGCACCCGGGGAAACACGGGCCGGGCCACCCCCTCTCTCGGGGCAACCTCGCCGGGCTTCACGCCCCCCGCGCGTTTTTCCGGGCCGGCCACCGGCGGCCAGGAGGCCTCGCAACCCCCGGAAGCCTCCGCCGGCTGCCAAAGCGGCCGCAAAGCCGCCCCGGAGCGGCGGGGGAGGCCCGGTCAGCCCCGCACTCACCCTGCTCGGCCCGGCCCGCTCGCGGCGCCTGCGCGCGGCCGCCCCCATCTGCCGGCGCCTGCGCGCCTCACGCTTCCTGCTGCGGGGCTGCAGGTAGCTCCGCGGTGCTGGGGTGCGCCGGGACTGGGGGCAAAGCCGTTCGTATCCCCCTCCCCGCCGGTTCCCTCTCTTCCAGCCGGGCAGGGCACGGCGGGGGCTGCAGCAGCCAAGGCCCCCGGTTGACGGCCCCGCGGAGCGGGACGCCTCGCTGCGAGGAGCTGGGGCGGCGCGGGTGAGGGGGCGCGTGCGGCCGAGCGTGTCCGTGACCGTGTCCCGCCCCCCCGGGGGCCGCGGCCGCCTCGTCACGCCTCGCGCAGCCCGGAGCCGGCCGGACGCCGCACGGTTGGAGCGTAAGACGCGCGCCGTGACCGTTACGGGCGGCAGGGAGGCGGTGTGGGCCCGGTCGGGGTCTGCAGCGGAGCGGGCCGGGGCGTCCGCGCTTTCCCTCCGCGGCTCGGCGCCGCTGCCACCGCCCGCGGCAGAGGAGCCGGTGTTGGCGTGCGTGTGTACATAGCCGGGGGCGGTGCGGGTGTGGAGGCGGCACGCTTCTGGCTGGTTGTGGGGGTCATTCCCGTGCTGGGGTACTGGTGTGTAGCTGTGTACAGCCGGCTTTGTAATGCGGTGTGGAAGGGTCAGTTCCTGAGGGGTTTTTGAAGCAGGCAGGATGCACCGGGAGAGGTGCTACGGCTTTATTAAAGTAGCTGATGTGGGTGGAAGGAGCCAGGCACAAAACCCTTTTAACCTGCTGCAGTTCTTTAGGAGGATGTCACTTCTCCTACACTTGCCCGTTTTTGAGCTTTCTCAGTCTGCTGAAGTGCATGGATGGTGAAGATCTGAATAGTTGATATAGCCTACATGAAAAGCAGCTGGAGAATAGAAAGGAACTCTAGTATGTCTGAACGTTTTATAATCACTATAATTAGCTTCCACATAACTTACTGAATGCTAGTTGGCTTTGGTAGGCTTTTGCTCTGCATCCTGTGGGAGATAATGTTGTATTTATTACTTGTAACACACACAATATGATCCAGCCCTCACCAGAATCTGTAGGACTTGACAGGCATTGTTTGCTGAAATTTGGAGCAGGCCCTTGGCCAGCATAGATGAGCTCTGGACTGCCTGCATAGCTGTGTGTTTTGACTCCAGGTTTTCAATTAGCTGGACATTCATGTAATTGTTATTGTATCTGATCCCTTGTGCTTCAGTGGCACAGCTGAATGTGCGTGTGGATTTGGTAGCTCAGAGCTTGCATTTCCTGATTTTAGAGGAAGAGGTAAGGGAGTGTGTGGAAGGTATATAAGGGGTTTATGGCTCTAAAGGCCAGGGGAAAATTAAAACTTTTATTTGGGGAGGAAAAGGAGTCATGAGCTGTGCTATCATACGGTATGCGTGTGCTGTGTGGGTGTGATGAGTGCTGTAGATCTCTGGGATGATACCCAAATAATCACAGTGCTCTCATTTGTTGTGTTTCTCTCTGCTTTCATGTGAAGGTGTTCTGAGGCAATATGTCTGTGCATTACCAACACGTGATAGCTCCTCAATTCTTGATGACTTTAAAAAAAAGAAAAAAAAACCAGAAGTTGTCTTCGGAGGTGTTGGGGGGAGGACTGTGTGTGCTTCCATGTGTGGCTCTTCCACTTTTGCTGATTTGTTGCAAGAGATGTGTGCAGTGAAAAATAGTATAATTCAAGTTACCAAAGAACAGGGAACAAGTTTAGCGTTACAGACCTTGTGGTACTTTAGTTTCATCAGCATCAAATGATTCAAGTGAATTTAGAACCATAATACAGTTGTAGTATTAGTACTTCACCCTTTACTAATGTCTAATTGGGACTGTTTAAAAAAATATTTAATTTAAATCGCTTCATTTGACTTAAAGAATTTGTTGGGTTTGACCACGAATGAGGAAGCAGCTGTGAACACTTGAGAGCGCAAGTGGAACAGTGCAGCTGTCGAAAGATGATGTGTTGCATAATACTCTTTAGCAGCTTTGCTTTTTCTGCTTTGCCCAAGATCTTGGTTTCAGCATCACTACATTAAAGTTTTGCGGTTGTGTTGTGTGGTTCCCCCCCACCCCTCGATTTTTAGATGAGTTTTAGGTTTTTTTCTAGCTGCTCTGCTTTAAACAGCTACACTTTGTTGAAATGTGGTTTGCTAAGGTTAACTTGTCTGTGGAATGTTTGCTCACAATGATACTGTGCTTTTGGTAGTGCTTTGCTGCTGCCTAGCATTCACTGTTTGAGCAGTATCTTGGGTGTTTGATCTGTAGCATTTTGCCTGTTGGGGAGACTTGCAGTCATTTGGCTGCTGCTTGTGTTCCAGGCTGTCACACATACGGCTTGCTGGGTTGCACAGCCCTTAAAGCAAGGCTGGTGGGATCTGGGAGGCCTTACGTCAGCAGTGCCAAATTGCTGTCACCGTTCCTGTCTCTCTCGAATTTGTGATGGGTAGAAAATCCTACTTGTTTTTAGGCTTATTTGCTTCTGACCTTGGCTGTTGAAGATGTTGAGAAGGTGGGCAGGTTCACACCCAGGATTTGAGAATGTGATCAAGAGTCTTGATTAGGCACAATCCTTATTCTGTTTTATGTAAGAAGAGACAGTGAGGCAACTCTTTTATCTCTTTCGTGTGTGGTTTTTTTTTTTCTTCTCTTTAAACAGGGACTTCAGTATATTTTTCTTGGCTAAGAGTTAGCATCCTGAAGTTGCCTGTGGGTGTACTTTTTAAAATTAACAACTCTGTTTCCTGATATACTAATGTATGTAACTCAGTTGTAAATATGTGAGTAGTTTTCATATGGGACTGCTTAGCTGATACTGCAGTCTGTAGATTTCATCTTCACATTTTCATTTGATTTTCTAAGATTCCTGTTGTTGTACTTTATACTAATATTTACATTTTTGTTTCAGAGTTGCTACAGAAATTTACAATAAAACTGGAATTTAACAAGTATGGAGCTGGCTCATAGTTTGTTACTAAACGAGGAAGCATTAGCTCAAATCACAGAAGCAAAGAGACCAGTCTTTATCTTTGAGTGGTTGAGATTTTTGGATAAAGTGCTGGTAGCTGCTAACAAGGTAATGTATTTTTTTCTCCTTATTTCTAAACCACTTGTATTAATTTCATGCTAGAGAAACATCACAGGTAACGGCCAGTTGATAACTGTGTGATTTCAGATTCAGCCTGATGAGGCTCTGTATTAGTTTGTAGCTTTTAAGTGTTTAATTGTAAACAGTCAGTATGAGACTGTTTTATAACACATGGTTTGGTTGGAGATATTCATTGTCTTAAATATTTGGAAGGCAAAACCTTCCATCCCAGAATAGGGGATGGTAAAGAGGATTAAAAGATGTTCAAGGCAGGTATTACCGTATTTCTAGTAAGTATTTACAAAAAAAAATTAAATAGGGCAACAGCTAATTCTGAGCATTTAGCATCTGTCTCTGCTATTATCGAGTGTATCTCAAAACTCTTTGAGAAAAGCAATTTGCTGAATTACTTACAAGTGGGAGTGGTGTAAGATTTACTTCAAGCTCTTGTAGGTTTTCTGGGTGTTGGAGGTAAGGTGCAGGATTAAATGACTTATTTATTTTTGGTCTATTAACAGACAGATGTCAAAGAAAAACAGAAGAAGCTTGTAGAACAGCTAACAGGACTCATCAGCAGTTCCCCTGGGCCACCTACGCGAAAACTACTAGCAAAAAATCTTGCTGCTCTGTACAGCATTGGAGACACATTTACTGTTTTTCAGACACTTGACAAGTGTAATGACATCATCAAGAGCAAAGATGATACTGCAGCCTACCTGCCCACGAAACTGTATGTTTAATATTCTTAAGGAAAGGGGAATGATTTTTAAGCAAAGTGGTCCTAGATGTTACGGCAGAATCTGCCTGTACATGTGCCCCTTATGTTTACTTGTAGTTTCATGCTTATTCGGAGTTCACATATACTTGATACAGCAGAGAAAAGAGCAGGAATGAGATTGTGGAGGGCAGGACTCAAAGGCAACACATACATGGCTACTTGATTGTGAGATGCTTTACGCTAGTCAAGGGACTGTCTTACATTTTTTCACGTGCTTGTGTTGTGGAGAAAGTAACAGTTGATGAAGAAATTCCACCAGTGGGATTATTGCTGATTGTGCTCAGGTGCCCCATTTAAGGTGGCACCTGCAGATTGTCAAATGAGCATTAGCTATGCCCAGAGAATTGTAACCAAGTATTCAAGTTTTTTCCCCATCAAAAATTTGCTGTTTATAATCCCCTACTCTGATATACTGCACAAGTGGCTCAAACAGAGTCTGTATATGTGGATGTGTGTGTACATGTATGCGTGATACACTTCGTCTTTACATGTAGGAGCAGTCTCACTGGTGGGCGTTTGGTTAAAGCCACAAACAGCTTCCATTGAAACTGGTTTTAGTACTTTCCCACATGTACTGCTTGATACGTTCACATTGTCTAGTGAACCCAAATTTGGGCTTGCCTTCAGACATTTTCATAACAATAGTGTTTAACAAAATCAGAAATAGTCACAGTTTGGATAGATACTGTCCTCCTTTTATTTGAAGCTGCTGCAGCTTTGTGAGGGGCTTGTACAGGAAGGGGTTTGTATTATAACATGCTTTCAAACTTAAGGAGGTTTTTTACTAGCTGATTTCAAGTTTAAGAGACATGCCCATTAATGGGCAGGCTCTAATGAGTTTGTAACAAATAGCTTTGCTGAAAAGTCATTTACTTAAGAATTCAAAGTTTTTAATAAAAGCCCTGTTTCTTTGTGATGAGAAAGTGCATGTTGTCAGGAGTTGCTTCTGTGAGGGTCTGATGGTCCTGTAGAAATTTGTGTATATAACTTAGTATGGTGTTGCGTAAAACATTCCTAATCTCAAATGGCAAGGAAAGGGAAACATGTATATAACTGTTTATGGATCCAGTGATTTTCACAGTGTCCATAAATTTTCTTGTGTTATGCAATAGTTTATACATCTTAAGTTCTTAGGCATCAAAACCAAGAATACTATTCAGTATCTACAAAAATGTATCAGGGCATATTAAAAGGTAGGTGTTATTTTCTTTACAGCTTTGCAGGTGCTTGGAAAAGAGAGTTTATTGAAACACACAGTGCCCTAATCTTGCTGAGATTTCAGCACATATTTCTCCAGAATTTCTCACTCTCTGCATAGATCCTGTAATAGTACCCATGCAAATACATTCTGTGTTTTTAGAAGCTATTAACTTTTTTTTGTGAACAAAATACATGATTTAAATGCACAATGTTAAACAGCCAGTATAATGAGTGGATAATAAATAGATTTTTATTCATCAGTGATTTTAAAAACATATATTTCTGTTTAAGTATTTGTCTTCATTTAGATGATACAGAAAAAGAGTATACTGATTATTGCCTTTTCCATAGGGCTGCTGTGGCATGTGTTGGAGCCTTTTATGAAAAAATGGGCAGAATGCTGGGTAGTTCTTTTCCAGAAACAGTGAATAATCTTTTAAAGTCTCTGAAAAGTGCAGAGGTAAGTTTCAGATTATTTTATATAAGTGGTCTTGATTCCATTTAAACTGAAACCTGCTTCTTCCAAAGTGCTTGCCAAAATGCCTGGATTGTTTGCTTTCTAAGTAGAAAAATTCAAATCACTTCCATAATTATTATCAAGTTAAACATGTGCATGTATTATTACTGCAGAGTTTAGAGTTTTGTCATATGAATATTATAGTAGTTGCTTCATCGTGGTGTCAATAATTAAAATTGTAAAATGGTTGTATGTACCATTTCTAACTACTGTGATTAGGATGTGTACCATGAATAAACATTCAGTTGTTTAAAAATAACAAATAGGAAAGTTTTTCAACAAAGATGTTACTCTGCATGTGAGCAGGATATGTTGTGCCTTGAAGAGAGGGTGTGCATCATAATATTGAGAGAATGAAGAGCATGTGTCCTAGGCTGTCAGTAGGTCTGGTTTGGTGCAAATGGTTCTGTTGGGATTTTGTTTGTTTGTTTTCTTCAGCTGTTGTCCTGTGTGTTTTTTTTGTGTGTCTGGTTGTGTGTGTTTGGTGGTGTGTGTTTGTTTTTTTGGTCTGTTTTTTTGTGCCCTTCAGTTCTAAGTTCCTGCCTGTGTGCAGGTATCATAGGAAACTGTTGATGACCTGGGCTTCCCATTCTCTCATATCAAGTATTTTTTTCTTTTTTCCTGAGGTTGCAGCACATAAATGGTGGGGCAGGACAGAAGCATCTTGTCTAGGGCAAATTTGTTTGGTTGCCTGGGCTCATCTTAATTTATGTGACAACTGAGGCAGTTTTAGTAGAGCTGTTTATAGTGCTTGCTGCTATCTAAAACAAGCTAGGTATCGGTTGTATATGAATTTAGTGAACTATATTATCAATATTTCCAAAAACATTCCTACACACAAACAGGAAAATCCAGAATTATGCACCTGGTTCTTGATATGACTACTGTGTCCACATTTTTGCATGAATGTTTTTTTGTGCGTGCAGTCTCAGGGCCGCAGTGAAATTCTGATGAGTTTGCAGAAAGTCCTAAATGGTCTTGGAGGAGCAGCAGCTTCTTGTCACCGTGATATTTATAAGAATGCCCGATCTCTGTTGACGGACAGATCTATGGCTGTACGATGTGCAGTGGCTAAGGTGGGTGTGTTTCTCAGCATTTCTAGAAATTCTTGTGCTGTGAAGTACCTGCAGTTGAACTGTGACCAGTTGTTTATGATGGGAAATTTGATGATTACTTAGGCAAAGTAAGTCCTTACTAGTTTACACTCAAAGCTCATGCTTTTGTCTTATTTATTGTAAAAGGAGGCACTGAAATGTTGTCTTCCCTGCTTTGTAAACAAATATAAGATAGAATGTATTAGCTGTTAGCATCAGTGGGAGAGGTTTCTGGTAGCAGTTCTTGTGTTATGCTTTCCTCTTTTAATTTTTATTTACATGTTAACTTATTTCATGATTCTTCAGATTGTTTACTTGGGTAAGTTATTGCATAAATGAGGGGGAAATAACTCTTAAAATATTTATATTAAAATATTTGATGAATAAACCTGGAAACTACACTGATACTTAGATAAAAGGTAGGAATGGTCTCCATTGGTGCTCAGCAAGTCTTTTTTTCCTACAGTGTCTGCTGGAATTACAGAATGAAGCAGTGTTTATGTGGACAGCTGAACTAGAGAATGTTGCAACGCTATGCTTTAAAGCTCTGGAAAACTCAAACTATGGTGTGCGAGTTGCAGTGTCAAAGCTTTTGGGGACGGTCATGGCTACAGCACTGATACCAAAACAAGCAACAGGTACAGTCCTTCTGGATTCCATTTCCAGATGGACAATCTGCATGATACATCGTTGTTCCAGTAGGTGGAAGCTTGTAGTTGGATTGTTTGGTTATATAAACTCTAACCTAAAAAGAGTAAAGAGTGCAGATTCCCTGTCGTAGTCATACAAAGAAATAGAGAACAAGCTATCAAAAATTGCCTTAGTCATGAAAACAGGCTGTTATCTGAAATGTTGGCTAGATTTTTGCAAGACAACTTTAGATTGATATGTCTGGTTTCAGGATCATTTCTTGTATTGTTTGGAATTTGGGATTAAATGATTACTTTTTCTTTTTGCAAAAGTGATGCGACAGAATGTGAAGAGAGCCACGCTTGAGGAGGTCTTGGAGCTCATGGCCACTGGCTTTCTACGAGGAGGATCTGGTTTCCTAAAGAGTGGTGGAGAGATGCTAAAAGTAGGAGGATCTGTCAACAGGGAAGTGCGAGTTGGTGTTACCCAGGTTTGTGATCAGCTGTCTTTTTTTTAAATAACGCACCATTTATACATAACTGTAACTCTTTTAGTAGAAAATATACACGCTTGTGTTATTTATCTGTTTGTAAGTTAACTTACAAATCTGGTTTGACTCACCTATTTTGTGAGATATATATGTGGCATTATTCGCATAAGCTACTTTCTTTTATTATTGATGTGCAGTAACAATAGTTTAGGTGCTAAGGAAAGCTTGTTTAATCAGTGGGATTAACTCTCAAAATATTTGAAAATTAATATATTTAAGACTTTAGCTCCCTAATTAAGTTTTATTTCTTTTTAGAGGATACACTTTTCTCCTTTTGCAGCCTAGATTTGTTAAACTATTCCTTCTCTACATATGTCTGTCTTGAGTAGGATCTGAATGTGGAGGCTCCGCTTGTCTGATAAAGGTGGCATCAGCATCTCTTCAAATGCAGGCATTCTCACTCTGACAGATACTTCAATATGCTGCAGTAACTTGCCAGAATCCATATTTTTTGATCATAGGGTATTTTGTGAAACCCTTTTATTTTTTTTTCAACCTGTCAGGTGAATTTGGCAAAAACACCTGTTCTTCATTGTGAATTAGAACACATTCATGTTGTTGCCGTTACTGACATTATGTTCTTTAAATTCTTAAAAAAAGACAAATTTAGAGCAATAAACTTGAGTTTTCTTGATGTCATCCAAAGAGTATTTTGTACTTCACAGTATACGTAGCAGTATAGGAGCTACTCTTGGCACTGGAAACAGTTTTGCTTCAACAACAAAGACCTGGCTAATGGATTGATTCATCCTGCTTACTCTCATTAGGGTTACTTATTACTAATTGGTATTGCTACTGTACTGTATTATGCATAACTGTAGCCTTTAGTCTTCAGTGACTGAATGTAGTATTTTGTTTCTGTTTTAATTTTATATGTAACTTCTGAATTTGCAGGCCTACGTTGTTTTTGTTACAACATTAGGAGGTCAGTGGTTGGAGCGCAACTTTGCTACGTTTTTGTCGCATGTGCTTGATCTGGTCTCCCATCCTCGTGCAACTCAGACCCACGTGGAAGCAGTTTACTCTCGAAGATGTGTGTCCTTTATCTTAAGAGCAACTGTGGGCAGCTTACTCGGGGAGAAAGCACAGATTGCAGCTGCCAAAGATGTATGTCAAGCCATTGGTAAACAAATGAAGGCAGTGGGTGAGAACCATTTTTCTTTATTTGAGACTGGTTTAAAGTTACCGTCATTTTACTGGGTCAACCATTTTTTAGCTTTCTTCTGCTGTACGGAGTAATTTTGTTGCTGTGGTAAAATCTAATTCAGCTGCTTTCTGCTTGAAGTATGATATCCAAAATGTAAGTTCTACTTGAAAAGTGATTTTTGTAATACTGGCTTGTTATCCTGTGATGGCTTTTGACATTGCGTTTGCTTAGAATGGAAGTGGAGAAACAAATGTGCATCTGCAATCTGTCTTGGGATAGGTTCTGTTGAAAGTCATGTGGAGTTCTTCACTGCCAATGTTAAAGATCCTGTAGGTCAGGATCTTGTACATCCTTGTGTATCCCCCACCAATATCCATAGTGATATCCAGTTAGATTTTATAGGTGACAAATAAAGATGTAGTGTGAAGACTGGAACTGGAGAAGATAAACATGGCCTCTTTGCAGAACCTTGCAGAATATGTCTTTGCTACGAGGACTGACACAACTCTGTTGGCATTTGTTTCTTATGAAATGAATTAATTCAAGCTAGAGATTGAGAAAGTAAACTGGAATTGCACAACAATGTATTTACCAAACCATCTGTTTCTTCTCCTTTTCTGCTGCCATCTACTTTGAGTTTAAAATAATATTTAACATATGGAAATGGAATTGATGTTGAAACTTTTGCAGGTTCTTCTCATGACTATTTTTGATAGGGTATGCATGGAACCTTAAAAGGGTTCTGATCGCAATAAGTATTACTTCCTGGAAAGCACGTCTATTGGAAATGCTACTTCTGAGATGAGACAGTTGCAGAAATTCTTCCTCCTGACACCTTGCAAAAGTTTCAGGAAATACCTTTATATATTTGGATGATGGAAAGAACTTGTTTCATTTTTTTTGAGCATTTCTAATGAATTTGATGATAAATTGGAAGGGTTTTTACTTGGTAATGGTTGTTTTGCTTCGTATAGGGGGGACTGTTTTCTAAATTTGTACTGCAGTAGACATAGAAGCATCAAGCTGATACCAAAATCTCCTTTATTTGAAGTGACAGTTGCAGCTTCTGAGATATTGTGTAGGAGAAGGAACATACAGTGGGATCTATGGACTTCATTGCATGACTTTAAGATGATTAAACGTTGTGGTTAAGTATTTACTGAGGTTCTGGGGTTTTTTTCTTTCACAATTTTATTCCAAATATATATGCATGCAAATTTATATGCAGAAGCTAGATACCTGAAGTTTGTATTTTTATTTACTGTGTATACATAGATACAATACATACAGGCTGCATATGTGTAGACTTAATTTTGCTTTATTGTACTGTTAATCCTACCTCTTAGTGTGCTGCCATTCACAGTAACTGCTGGGATTCTGTTTTTGATGGTCTTTGGTTGATAGTTGTAAAACTATTTTTTTCTTCAGAATTTTTTTTTTGTGAGTTCACACTATGACCAAACTTGTTTTGTTTTAATATAGAGTTGATGTCAAAACTGTTCCTATCTGTCTTGCATATATTTAGGTGCGATTCAAGTGGTAGTTAAGCAAGATACTTTTGTTTTCCGCAGAAGCAGTAGTGAATGATGCTAACAGTGAAAACAAATCAGGAGCTGCTGATGTATCTGCAAGCCAGCATGTAATGGTGTGTGCCCTGCAGGAACTGGGTAGTCTGGTTCAGAGTCTGAATGCCACTGCATCTCCTCTTATTCAAGAACCCTCTATTGGTATGCAAATAAATTTAAATAGATTAAATGAGACATTTGAGCAATTAATATGAAATATTATTAAATCTAGTTAAATAATAAATTAATATGTAAGAAATAAATTGGTGAAGCTGGCATTCCCTGGAGTATTCCAGGTAGTTAAGTTTGTCCAGCTCATTGTGTTTAGTACTCTAGCTTTAGTTTACATGTGACAAAATATTAAGCGACTATTTTGATCAAAGTCTGCCTCAAGCTCTTTTTTAGGGTGAATAAAATTGTAAAGTTGTGATTTTTAGCCTTGATTTGTTTCTGATAATGGTTTTATAGGAAATACATTGTTTTGCTATATAAGGTCTGAAGTATTTGCTCCTGGAAAGCTGTATTGCCTTCAGATGCCAAATTTTAGTGGGGACGTTAGTGGGGTTTTGTCAAGATGAAGCTGTGGATAGTCCCATTTTTAAAAGCTTGTTATTTGGCTTAAGTTGACTTGGGTTTGTGTGTGATTTTCTTCTTAACATGTGAATCCAGTTGCAGTTTTCATTTTTTTTTCCAGTTTGGGGATGCCTATGTTTTTTTCCAGTGGAAAGGCAAACTCCTTTAAACATTTCATCGTGTAGATTGTTGTCTTGATGCATATGACATTCTTCTCATACTGATTTTGGCCCAACTATGCAGTGGGAAAGACTGTACTGGTATTTATTCCTTCTGGCTGCTGTGCCCTATAAGAACAGGGGGGACACTGTATCTCGATGTCATTTCTGCTAGCTGCTATGAAATAAGCAGATGGAAGTTGTTCACTAGCTACAGAGAAAGCAAGAGATAAGGCAGCAGTGGGAGCTTTGAAGTAGGAGTTTGCAAAGTTAAGAGATCTGGACAAAGGAAGGTGTTGGTGTGGAGACAGATTGGACTGAAGAGCTCAAAGTTAGGAAGCAGGATTATCTAGGCATGGAAGTTTGGAAAAGGCAGAAGAATGATAACTTGGTGCAGGGGAGACAGCGTTGTGTCAAAAGCAGAGGACAGCACTCAGTGACATCTATAGTATGTGCTTGTCTACAATGTGAAACAAAACCAAAAATCAGTCTTGCTGTATTATTGGCAATCTATGTAAAAGATGGGCAGATTGTAGGAATCATCTCATCCAGTGCGTGTTCACTTATATAGGGTTACTGCCTCTTTCCAGTTGTTGAAGTAGTAGAAGTCAGTGCTATAGCTCTGACAGCTCCAGCTTTGCTGGTAAAACGTGCTGGGGAGCAGCCTAACATTAATACTTTTGTCTTTCCTTAGAGAGAAAGTCAAAGTCATAAAATTCAGGTACTTTAATTCTGACTTTCTTCACTTTCATGTTGCCTGTCTAATATTGGTTCAGTTTAGTTGTCTATATGTATATATTTTAAAAGGCACATCATAACTTTTAAGACTGTAAACTCTCTTTTCTGTAGGTCTGTTGGAGACAGTAACTTCAGTTCTTCTTCATCCCAGCATGGCTGCTCGACTTGCTGCCGCATGGTGCCTGCGATGTGTAGCTGTGGCATTGCCTTTTCAATTGACTCCATTTTTAGACAGATGTGCAGAAAGACTCAACAATCTGAAGACCTCCCCTGAAGCTGTTAGTGGTTACAGTTTTGCAATGGCTGCTTTGTTAGGTGGTGTGCATCAGTGTCCTTTAGGTATTCCTCACGCCAAAGGAAAGGTGAGATAATGAGTGTTTCATCTGGAAGTGTACTAAAAAGATACTTTTTTATCTAGAAGTAATAGTTTTGCAAAATGTGTGTCGTGGTTAGTGAGTTAAAGTATTATTGAAATTGAACTTGTGCCTAATAATAAAGCAATGGCCAGAGAGTGCGTTTGTAGTATTTCAGTTGCAATAGTTACCAGCTTTTTCAGCCTCTCTTTCAAATTTTCACTCTTATTTGGCACATTATTTAATAATTGCTAAAGAGAATGTTACTGTCTGTATTGTCGTATGTGTAACACTAATCATCTGCCTTAAAGGCAATCTGCATTCGTTATTTATGGCAGGTCAATTTAAATGATTTGAGAACATCTTTACATATAGTCTGTAAGGGTGGCTGTGTAGCAGTAGCTTGCAGTGGCTTAATTTATATTTTTTTAAATCCACTGGTTTTTGTCATTGGTGCAGATGGTGGTGAGTATTGCTGAGGATCTGTTACGAACTGCTGCACAAAACAGCAGACTTTCCTTGCAACGGACTCAAGCTGGATGGCTTCTCCTTGGAGCACTTATGACTTTAGGTTTGTAAAAACAGTTGCTTTTTGTTTTAGTGCTTGTCCAACATTTCTGATTATCCACTGTGGCAAATGGTCTGTTCATATAATGAGTCCAGTATCTAGAACAAGAGCATTTATACCAAGGGGAACAGTGTTAGTGCATTTATTTTAGCAGTGTTGTTTATGCCGGGGAGAAGTGAAATATTTGTTTTTATGTAAGCTGAAGGATAGTAAAAGGTGGTGTAAAAAAAAAAAAAATCTGCTCTGTTTTTTAAAGCTCAGCCTTTAGTCACTCTATGAAAAAGGCAAAATTGCCCACAGCCTGCCTGCCTTAGTACTGTGGTGTAGAAGAACTGGGCTATAAATAAAATGTAATGAGCGTTCCAGCAAGTTGCATGTGTGCCTCTGGGTAGGCAGCGGTACCAATGAGAAATGTTACCAGTTTAAAAGCCATTCAGTTGTCATTTAAAAAAGCCAGCCTCATGTTTGTATCTGCCATCACAGAAATATCAGAAGATGTATTTTGAGAGGTTATAAGTATACTCTTGAATATTGCAACGATAATGTCTGATCTGTTTGCTTGTTTGTTTTTATACTGGAAAATGTGATAAGGTTCTGATGTATTCTGCAGTATTTTGATCTCAGAAAATAAAATTTTGTGTTTCATTTTGCTTCTCTAAATTGTCCCTTTTTTGCAGCTTATTGTCACATTTTTCTAACAGTGTAGCACTATTTTGGTTGACCTTCTCCTACGTATTTTTAATGTACTTGCACTGGATCTTCTGGAGCTTTTTCCAAAGTTTTTAAATTTGGCTGTTAAACTAGTTACATAATCAGTAACTGTCAGATATCTTTCTAATAATTTTATGAACAAGTTAGAATAGGCTGAAGAGTTTGCCTTCAAAACAGTAATACAAAAAAACCCAGAAGTCAGAATAAAAAGATAGTAAAAAGACAGTTGGCAGTGGTTACATATTACATGACAATGTGTAGAATTGCCTACTTCACTTTTTTTAGTACTGATACTAACAAACAGACTTATCTATACTATTTATTTGCCACACTTTCAACCTAGAAATGAGAATGAACTTCCTTTGTTTTTCGTTATTCGAGTAGGGAGAAAAGGAAGAGAAGTGAAGTAAGAGGAAAAATAGCTTAAAGAGCAAAAGCCTTCATGGCGTATTTTTCACACTTAGATGTGTGAAATAGTATTACAAAAATGCAAATTTTTGTAATACTGTCAGTTACTTTTTTGCATAGGTCCTTCTGTTGTTCGGTATCATCTGCCGAAGATGTTACTGTTATGGCGAAATGTGTTTCCACGTTCTCTGAAAGAGCTGGAAGCAGAGAAGGCGAGAGGGGATTCTTTTACCTGGCAAGTAACGCTGGAAGGTCGGGCTGGAGCTCTCTGCGGTAAGAATTTCAAACTTTGAGATTACAAGTGTGCAGTAAACCAAAACATGATCCCAAGTATCATAGAGAGGACTCTTGTAACTTCCCTGCTTTCTTTGAAAAATAATAAAATTTGTCAAATTTTCATCAATGCAATCTGGTTTTGGCGTGTAACATCTCACACAGTCTTTGAATAAACACTTTTAATTGTGTTTTTCTATATTCTCTTGGGGTCTGTATCTTGCTTATGCTTTATATTTGTTTGTATCAGTAAAATTTTAATTTAAACTATGTTGTTATTAGCTATGAGAAGTTTTGTTGCTCACTGTCCTGAGCTCCTTACTGAGGATGTGATCAGGAAATTGATGACACCCATAGAATGTGCCATGACAATGATGTCGCAGTAAGTAGGCAGTTCTTGCGCTTTATTCACTTTTTGTCTTTTCCCCAACCTGAAATACTAGAACAAATTTTGTTTAATTCATATTCTGAGCCAGGACTGTGCTGTCACTGCTTTTCCATGTTGAAAAAAACTTTTAATGAGCATTGTGTTTATGGTTGTTAGCTTTGTAAAAAGTATATTGCATAACCTGTAATGAAGGGCCTACTGTAGTAACTTTTGTTAACTGTATTGTGGGTTTCCAGTTCAGTGAGCTTTTGAATTCATGGTTTGCTATTATTGTGCGAGAAATGAGAAAACTAAGATACCAGATACTAGATGTTAACTAAGAAATTATTCTCATAGGAAATGTAATAATGAAAAGAATTGAAACATTTTAAGAATAAAATTAAAAACATAGTTTCGGGTTAGCTTTTGTGGGTTGGTTTCTTCATCCCCTCCACGCCCCCTCGATTAAAGGTAGAAGTTTCTTCTGAGAAAGCACGTCTCCAATTTACAGCAGTGTGTGTGTAGAAAAAAGAGTTTGCTCAGTAGAACTACCTCTGAAAATGTGTTTATACCTAGGTGTAATGCTGCTCAGAAGAGTTATCTGAACGCTCTTTTCTTGTCTTGGATAGAGACATATCTTGTGAAAATAAATCTGAAAATACTTTTTCTGGTAACTGCAATATTTCTGACTGTTTTTATCTTTTGCTTCTATAGCATTCCATCAGTAATTAAAGCCCATGGAGCTCACCTCAAAGCTAGTGCGGCTATGGTCCGTTTAAGACTTTATGATATATTGGCTTTATTACCTCCGAAGACGTATGAAGGTACATATGTTTTTAACAATTTTTATTGAAGTAAAAATTCTACTTACTTCTTTTGATAAATCTTTGGTGCTTGCCTTTCAAGCAGATAAAAGATGCAAAATAGAAAACTAGCAATCTTCAAGAGTCTTGTACTATATACCTTATTTTTCTCTGTCAGCTTGACAGTGTAACTAAAAAGTATGAATATTGCAAGATGTTAGAGTAACACTTAAGAGTTTAAAAGTTACAATCCTATTTATAGGATTGAGGGGTGTGGAGATCATGTTTTGAAATCCAATTTAGGTTTTCTATGTCATTGTTACTTAAAAGGTAGCGAACATTATTTCTTAGTATATTCAAAGGGCAGACGTGAGAATGAAGATTTAGATTTGGTTTCTAGTTTTGTTTTGTTTTTTTTAAACCTGATTTGATCTATTAGACAGATTTATGCTGTAGTTATTAAATTGCCAGGCACTGTCACATAATCTGACAGATTTGCTTTTTGGGGTTTTGTTTGTCTTTTGTTAATTCATTTAATTTACATGATCGTGTGGATGAGCAAATTTTTGCAAAGTCTAGATTATCGTCCTGGAAGGGATGGCCTGATCTGTTTTTAGAATGTTGGTTTGGGAATTTGGAGCCCAGGGTTCTGTTTGAAGCTTTGCTCTTAGCTCTAGTCTTGTCAAGTTTACTTTATCTCTTTACTACCTGTAGAATCAAAGTGATGATACTGCTTTCGTTTGTAGCTTCTGATGTCTAGCTGAAATATTTGGATAAGAAGCAGCAATGATTCTTCTTAATGTCCATCCTTTTAGGATCATTTAATGCGCTTCTTCGAGAGCTGGTAGCAGAATTTACTTTGACAGACAACTCTGCTAATACAACCACATCACTACTAAGGTCTCTCTGTCATTATGATGATAGTGTGCTTCTTGGCTCTTGGCTGCAGGAAACGGATCATAAGTCAATTGAAGACCAGGTAATAACCTGAGAAGAATAATGAATTATCTGCACTGTATGTCTGTGTGATGTGTGTGTAGGGGAAGCCTTCTAAAATGGAAGCTTCATACCTTGTTTTTAGTCTTATTTCAGATGTTTTTTAGGTATAAATCCTTCCATCTGCAGTGTACTGTTTTGACCAAGAACTGCCTACAACTGAGATATGAGTAGTGTTATGCAATATGTATGATTGTGGTTAGTAAACCAATTTCTTTAAGCCAAAACATCCCTCCTGATCTTCCTGGTCTAGCAGTTATTCTCTTCTATCATTTTTTGGAACAGGAGAAATTAAGTTCCACCTAATATCTTTTATAATGAAACTGCTGTCAAAATATCAGTATTGGAAATGGTATTGTAACACACAAGATTTAACTGGTTTTATAGGTGTAGTACAGAATATTGACACAGGTTTTTTTGGCATTATAAGGAATTTCCCACACTTCTAAAAAAAGTGAGTCTTTGAAACATAGGGATTAAAAGTTTTAAAAAAGGAAGCAAGCATTGCTGTGGGATCTGTCTTAATAAAATTTTTCATGTCAACTAGTAATGTTTATCGGGTTATCATTTTTCATATGGCCCTTGGGGAAGTAATGTAGCATAGGAAACAATTTGTTAAATAATTTAGGAAACTATCTGGTAATAGCCTTCTCTTTGCTTTCCTAATTTGTGATGACTAGGAAGCAGCTGGGCCTCCTTTTTCAGGCCTTTTACCTTCATATATTTCAGGACTTCATGACATGGAGAAAAAAATATTTGTCCTTCTGGGTATACCCGCCAACTCCCTTTATGATTCTGTCAACTCTGTCTTCATAATTCTGCTCTGATTTTTGTTTTTTCAGTGAGCTGCATTCCCTAGACAAGTAACTGTTCTGAGCATTTGCTGAACTGTGCTATCATAAACTTTGCAACTTGACTTCTCAGAGGTTTCTTGGCGTAAGAAGAAGTGGGGAGCTGAAAGTGTTTCTTCTGCCACATAATGGCAAGGTTTTTCAGAGGGCAGCTGTCTTGATTGAGCAGATGCAAAAGCCAAGATTGATACCAAGTGTGAGAAACCAAGGGGAAACTCTTTCTGAGAAGAGATCAGCATGTCAAAGTGAAAAAGGGTTTTATAAACTTCCCTTGTTTGTTGTGGTGGACGTAGTAGACTGCCAGGGCCATCTTCAATTCACAGAGCTTTCTGGGCGCCTCTTTTTCTTTTTTCTTCTCCCCTTTAACCTCGAACCTGTAAAACATTGTGACTGTTGGTAACTGAAGCCCTGTAGTGCCTCACAGGATTCTCTTGTGCTCGGTCACGTTTTACTGACATGGGGGTCTCAATAAATGTTTGCTCTCTTTCCTGACTTTCTAGGAAGAATACAGAGATACTAGATTCTAAGTTTATTTCGTTATTAAATAATTAACAAGCTATGAAAATAAGTTTTTCTTCAGAGAAAATAGGTGATTTTTTAATTGTGTTTCCTGAAAGAAAGATTGTTAGGAAGTATTTTCATGTTGATAGGAATGTTAGTAATTTCAGAATTGTTTCTAAATCTTTCTGTGTAGGGAATCATTAGAGCCCAAACTGAGCATTTAATATACTGTATTGTAACTCAATGCCAGATTAATAACCTTTTTTTCTGAAATATCACTTTGTAGTCAGTGATTCAGAAACTACTGTTAGTATCAGAATTTATTTTTCTCTAACTTCCATCTCTTACTACCAGGAGTGATAGTTTATGCATGTATCCAACTGTTAACTGCTTTGACCCTCTGGGATTTAGCTGGCCTTGTAAATGCTAGTGTGTATATGCAGGGGGACACTGCAGTTGCATTCAGGTGTTCAAGCTATTTTATTGTTCTAAGCTACTGCATACTTGTTTTTGTTACCTCTAGTTCCAAATTTTATGTGTGAAAATATATTCAGGGGTATTATGTGGTGTTTTGCAGCTTCAGCCGAACAGTGCGTCTGGAAGTGGGGCCTTGGAACATGATCCATCTTCTATTTATTTGCGCATCCCTGCTGGTGAAGCTGTACCCGGTCCCCTTCCTTTAGGAGTATCTGTCATTGATGCATCTGTGGCTCTCTTTGGTGTAGTTTTTCCTCATGTCTCTTACAAACATAGGTTAGTTTACATCAGTGTTCAATTTTGGAATGTAATGTTGTGTTGATAGTATTATGCTTTGCTCTTTTTTCTGAAATAATAATCTGCTTTGATACCAACTATTGTTAAGTTCAGAGTTCAGGATTTGGTGTTCATTGTGTCTCAGGATACTAGAATATGTCGACTCAGTTTAGAAATAAGGTGATTTCCTCTGTTTTATCAGTTCTGAAGATGAGTGTTCAGAGGTGGAGGATTCTTCCTGCATCTAACAGTAGTAATATCTCTGCAACCAAAATTTCCTGCAAAAATATCCATTGCAGTTAACTTCAAATCAGCCTTGAAAACATAGCAGTGGCATCTATTGAATTTCATTTGGCTTCCACGAGTAAGATCATTTGATTTATACTCAGCAAATGATTTTATGCATGATGAAAAAGAGAGAATGGAATTCAGCTTTGTTTCCTTTGTGTTCCACATTACCTTTTCAGAGTTATGAGTTGTCAGGGCTACTTTTGTCATTCAGTTTAGCTAATTTGTCACTTAGCACAGAGTGAAAGCAGCTCTGTGGTGCATTTTAAAGTAAAATTATTCTTCAGAGCAATCCTGATGGGAACAGTTTTTTCTTAGCAGTCAATCTAATTTTGCGGAAAGTGCAGGAGTAGACTTGAGGCGAGCTTGCAGTAATTCGACCTGAACTATATCTGTTGTTAACTATGGAAAGATTTGTCTGGAGAGCTGCTGAGTAGTTAAGAATGCAGATTATCCATTATACTCCTGTTCTTGGTATCTTCTAAGGAGTAGTCCTCTTCCCAGTAATACCTTCTGGCATGGTTAAATGGGGGGAAATTGAGGTTAACTTTCTGTCTAAAGTTAATACCTTCTGCAGCCCTTGAAGCATAAATTCTGTGACTGAACTTAAAAGGACCTTTTTGTTGTGTGGTGTTTGTTTTTTGTTTGTTTGTTTGATTTGTGGTTGTTTTGTTTTGGTTTTACCAACTGTGTTTTAGTTTGTATTTTGAAAGAGCATCACTTAAATTATGTTCTTTCCTTTGTTTCAGATTACAGATGTTGGATCACTTTGCTGAATGTGTCAAGCAGGCTAAAGGTGTTCGCCAGCAAGCTGTGCAGCTTAATATCTTCACTGCTGTTCTTAGTGCCTTGAAGGTAAAACTTGTAAATTTGTAATGGATGCCAGAGTTCAGCAGTTTGATTCATTGATTTGTGTTTGGTACAAAAGGCTGTTAGAAGAACGTTACTACAGTTATCACTTGTTTGAGAATACCAAAATTTAAGGGTTTTTTTCAGGTATTCTTAGCATGAGCTCTTGTCTGCATAAATAGATGAGGCCTGTGTAGTCAGCACTCTTAGTACTCAGGCTTTTTTTTTTTTTTCTCTTTTTCCATCCCGTAGTCGTCTTTGCACCGTACTTATGGATTTAAGTACTTTGTCATATGTGTTCAGAAAACCCTCATGTCATAGAATATTGTGCAAATGAGGCTTGTGGATATATATTATGTTTTTGTTGTTTTTCTTAATACTCCCTAACTGTAGAATCATAGAATGGTTTGGGTTGGATATTGCATGGAATTCTAGATGCTTCTTTCTAGTCCCACTGACTTCAGTTACAGCTCTGTGTTCTCTATCTACGCTTGGAAATCCAGACTCATGCCATCAAATCAGGAAGTGAGCCAGCAAGTCACAAATAATATTCCTGAGAAAATACTTGGTTTCAGTGACTTGCATTGCCTCATGGCTTTGTGGAACATTGTCTCAGAGCGTAGGATTTTCTTTCCACTAGTCAAATTTCTTAAGACGTTTCTATTTTTTTCCTGATGCTGTTTTATATAATTTCCATTTCATCTGTAATTGTCATCCTTGTTCATCTTCAGAGCAATTAAGGTCTGTGCACTGAGGAAGCTACCATCATAGAAGTGCCAGCCTGCAATTAAAGACTGGATGAGTTTCTGTGTCTGACTTTTGCCGTATAAATAATGACTGCCTAATTTAAACTAATTGTTACCAGGGCTCCAAGTCCTTGTTCAATGGGTAAAATACATTGGCAAAACAGCACCTCTCTTCCTTGCTTTGTTCTTAGAAATGAGAGCCATGTGGCTAGAAGTTGAAAAGTACTTTCTGAGACAGATGCCTAGTATTTCCCATGCCAAATGGCCAAAGAATTGTCAAAATTTTAAGAGCTGAAATAAGAGTCTGAGAACAGAGAATGAGTATCTCTGGTACAGCCATCAACTTCTTTCTCTATAATACATGCAATGTTTATACTTCACATGTGATTAATAATCTTTCCTGAAGTAAAAGATGATGTAGTGAAAGGTGGTGTGCTATTAATGAAATATAGGAACCAAAGAAGCTGCAGAAGCAGTGTTTAGTGTTATTGTTCTGTAGAATGTTCATATAAGAGGCTGTATAAGTGTTTGCAAATATGTGGTTGTTAAGAAAAAAAAATGTACCTAGAATGTCTTAGATATGAGTTATTCTTGCAGAAACATAACTGAGCTGTGGTTTTCCTGTCTGACACAAAGAGATGTTGCAGTTAGATTTTAAAGCTTCTGGGTTTTTTCTGGGGTATTCTGTGTAAAGCTAGATCAAATTCAGTAGCATTTGGGTGTGTCTAGTGCTATAATGCATTTGATAAAAAAGACTGGTGCAACAGGTCTTCCTGAGTGTGCCATAGGTAGAGAGTTGGCAAACATAAGACTGAGCATCTTGTTGATTTTTGAGTTTTTAATATTTTCAACCGGTATATTTTAGGATAAATGACCGGAGACAAAAAGTCAAAAGTTAAAAGTGCATAATTTTTAACTGAAGATCTTGAATATAGTAAAATTGCTTTTATGTCTTCCCTTTCTCCCCTGCTTTGTAATGTTTTTTTTTCATGTAGGGTTTAGCTGAGAATAAAAGCACATTAGGACCAGAAGAAGTCCGCAAATCTGCTCTGACTCTTGTAATGGGTGCCCTTGATAATCCTAACCCTATTTTGAGGTGTGCAGCAGGTGAAGCTCTTGGCAGAATGGCTCAAGTGGTTGGAGAAGCCTCTTTCATCGCTAGAATGGCTCAATACAGTTTTGATAAGTAAGTTGGTTTTCACTCAGAAAATGAGATAAAAATATAATTTAACATAGTTTGGAAGATTATTCTCTTCATGCTTGCTTACTATGATTATGTAGGTCTAACATACCTTCAAACACTATTATTTTTTGATTTATTTCATGTGATTCTTCCAGGAATAAAAGCTGACTTGTTAAACTACCTGGAATGTGAAATGATACCAATGAGTACGTTTTGATGAGTTACTTAAGGTGACTAAACTGCTTCAGATAGATAAACGCAGGTTGCACTAAGTGTGTCTGTAATATGAGTTGTGCCGTAGTGTTTCTGTTTCAACAAAGCATTCTCTTTACATATTGATTTAACTTAGGTACTGGCCCATAATGTTGTTGTTGTTGTTAATCTTAGCTCTTTAGAAAGATGTCTGGTAGATGTAAAAGGTAAAACATGTTTTCCAATTTTAGGCTTAAATTTAAGATGTGAGCCGATCAGTGAATCAGAATGCATCTGCCTCAGGGTGGCAGCCCATGTTTTTAGCCGGCCAGGCTGCATGCACGTGGCCTCAGTTCAACTCTTCTACCTCTGGATAATTCAAATTTTCCCATCATTTCATCTTGTAATAAAGTACATAATCTTTACTGTCTTTCCTTCGTTTTCTATTACTGGGATTCTTATCCAGGATTCAAGTTGTTTATGGTTGCCAGTCTGTTGACACTGTCAAGTAACTTTTTTTTATATTTGAGATTTTAATTTGCTTTGTTGTTCACTGTTGGTGAAGAGCATGCTCGCCTCTCATACACAGAAAATCAGAAAAAAAAAATTAACTGTCTTTTCTTCTAATTAGGTTATCCTCCTTTTCATTCTCTTCCCCACTTCCCAGGAAAGTTCTAATTAAAAAGTTTTGTATGTGACATGCATTCAGAAGCCGAAGTATTGCAGAAAATACTAAACAAGTCACCACTTTGTACAACTAGGTCATTCAGAATGCTATTCATTCTGGTTTAGTTTCATTAATAAAACATTATTTTAAAAAAAAAAAAAAGCTTTATTAGAAAAGTCATAGAACTCAGCTGTAAAGGAAAACAGCTGTATTAAAAAGTTATTCAGTTGACTTTGCGGTGGAAGATGTAGCTGTGGATTTCTTTGTCATTTCTCGATATGTGCTGTCATTTTTCCATTCTTTATTCCTTTTCACTACAGTGTTCTACCTGTGGCTTTTCTGATTATCTAATTAGTCTGCTGTGAAACACCAGAAAACACCAGATTCTCTTCCTATATTCTTTCACTTCCAGAACTCTTCTTCATATAAAATGTCAGGTTCTGATCAGGAGGAAATAAAATAACTATGAAAATATATTTTTTTCATTTGCCTTATATGTAATCTGTTTTAATAGCAATATAGATGAGGTACATTGTTTTTGCTTTTCTCATTAAGGCTTTTCTAGGTCTTGTAATGTGGTCTGCGAAAATCTGTTACTAATTTGCACTGTTATGGTACTTGATTCGGATTCTTTGTAACAAACTTAGTGAATTACATGATTTCCTTTTATTTAAACATTGATAGGTTAAAATCTGCTCGAGATGTTGTATCAAGAACGGGCCATTCTTTGGCTCTGGGCTGTCTCCATCGGTATGTGGGTGGAATAGGTTCTGGACAACATCTGAAAACTAGCGTCAGTATTCTCTTGGCTTTGGCACAAGATGGAACCTCTCCTGAAGTCCAGGTAAAAAACACAATCACCACAAAACTGCTTTAAAAACATTCAGGATTCAAATTAAAAATCAAATTACCTGTTCAGATGTTGTTTAACAGAGATTGTCACATGCAAGCCGAATCATGTGAATGTAGTATGTACCAGGGAGCATGAAGAAAGTGGAACTTGCTTTATAAACTCTTACAGTACAGAATCCTAAATGTGTACTACAATTAAAATGTAACCTTACTGTTAGGGAGGCAGTTGTAAGTGGTCACGTTGTTTCAGACAGACAAGTATCTGCTTGTGAGCTGAGCTAGAGTATCACTGTGGGCATATTCCTAATTGACTCTAATTGTAAAGTAAAACTTGTTAGTTGTAGCTTAGCTGCCTGAACTAAAGATTTTAATAACTGGCTGATCATTAACATGTGATTGGTTATTGGATTCTCAGGTGATGAGCCGTAGTTTTCTTTGCCAAGTCATTTCCTTATATGTGATACTGTGAACACAGTATGGCAGTACATAATCTTTAAGGGATTATATTATGACAACAAAAATCTGTTGCAAGCTAAACTGCAGTTAGAGAACAGAAGGGGAACTAGCAAGAGTCAGGTCCAAGACCAGGCAAAGACAGGAAGGGGTTTCTGTCCACTGTGGACTATAGATTTGTGGAACGTCTCAGAAGAGCACAACTTGACTGCTAAAAGTTGCCGTTAGAGTAAAAAGGGGACTAGACATGCTGCTGAAAGAGCAGTGCCTCTGGAGTTGCTGAATATGTAAACACTGTGCAGTTCAGGAAGTTTCATAAGTTGAAAATTTTTGAAAACAGGAGAATACACTGTCCTTACTCTCCCAGGAGAAACCTGAGGGGTCATTGTCTTGGTCTGTCTTTACTCTCCCTTAAGCATCTGTTTGTGGCTGTTGCTGTAAAAAGAAGAGAGGGCTGGATGGACATCTGTACATCTGTCTTTATGTTAAGAAGTTAAATATTAGAGGGAAAAGTGCTGATTTTTTTTTTTTCCCTCCATCAATGAAATCTATCAAAGCACTAGAATAAAAGATTCACTACAGAAGGGGGGAAATAAAAAAAGGAAGAAACCTTTTTTGAGTAAAATCAAGTGTCTTGTTTGTAGTTATTCTTCAAAGATTATGGTGTTAATTGCATGATATAGCGGGTAATCTTTGTCATTCTTTTCACAAGTTACTGCAAGGAAATGATTACCTGGAATAGTGACTATTATGCTTTAGCAGCAGGAAGCTGTGGGCACTTTATAGCCACAGATTGAGAAGATGAATGCCCAAGTAGTTATACAGAATCATACTTCCACCTTGGTTTAAATTATTAACTTCATAGAACATGTAATAGTATACCTTCCTATTTCTTTTTCTCAGGGAAATTAAAAAAAATCAAAAGAATCAAGCCTTGTTACTCAGGAAAACAAACCTAGTTTTGATTTGGGATAATGTTTTAAAAATAGTAAACTGTAAATTTAAAGTCTCTTTTCAATTTCCTTAGTTTGTTTAAGTTCAGTTTGTATATGTAACTTCATGTATGAGTAAGTATCATGATGAATAAGGAATAGTAATTTTAAGGTATATAGTTGTGTACCGTGTATTTAAATGACAAAACAGAAAGGATTGCTGCTTTATGGAAAAAAAAGGTGAAGTATAAAGTGGGGGGAGCTCAGATGGAACTTGCTTACCTGTCTTGTTTTCTGTTGAGAGTACAACACCAGGCCCCCCGTGAAAAGCTAAGCTTTTAAACCTCATCCCTTACCTAGATCAGGGTGGGTACACAGAAACTGTGTGGGAGCACAAGTAATAGAAATTTGCAGGAATGAAAGGGTAAGCTGTAATGTGCTACTGTGTATTTAGGACTGTGAAAGTAGTTATGTGATTGCAGTGCTAATGGTTTTTGGATTGCATTGGAGAGGATTAAAAAGGAGCAGTTTTAAAGGCAGGTTTTCTAGCTCACTCCTAAGAGTCTAGCTTTGTAACTAATATTCTTTTAACTTAGTCCTTTCAGTGCAATTGCATTGCGTATTTAACGGAGGAAAAATCTGAAATATGATAATTTAGTAGGGTATTATGGAGACGTATCTAATGCATTCAGATCTGTCAGGGGAACTTATTTCGTATGAAATGTCAGTGACGAAAAAGACTCTCTTCTTGCCCACTTCTTGCTTTCGCAATTACAGTAAATGGTTTTGCTCACTCATTATTTACTTATCTTGCAACTGAAATAGGTTGGTCTTTCACCTTTTTTTTTTTTCCTCATCCTGTAGTATACTGACTGTGCACAGCACTGCTTTCTTGTCTTGCACTCTCTGATAAGAAAATTAATTGGAAAATACATGTGAAACTTTCAACTTGTCATGGAAATAAATTTCTACTTCAATTTCAAAAGCACTCCCCACTAAAGACTTTTATCAGCTGTCCATTTCAGACTCTACATCCAGTTTTACAGCAGAACAATTCTCTCTCCTGCATTGAGTTGCTCTTCTTTTTTCCTTCTTTGTTTCAGTGGATGTGTTGTTTGTGTTTTCCTTCCTCAAAGTGTGTAACCATTTTTTGCTCAAATTCTTTGTCATCTTCATCTCTGTTATCCCAAAACTGATAGCCAAAGAGTATGCTAGAGATATGTAAACACCCAGGTGATTGCTTGAGATTCTGAGACCTTTGGAACACTTCTGGAGCCAAGAGTAGCTAACTGGATACTTTTAAGCAAGGACATAGAAGATCTATGCTTAGTCTGCATATGGAATTGTTTAAACTTCCTAAATGTTTTACCTAAAAATATTCCTTTGTTTTTTTTGATAGACCTGGTCTCTCCATTCACTTGCTCTGATAGTAGATTCTAGTGGACCAATGTACCGTGGATACGTGGAGCCAACGCTTTCTCTAGTTCTTACTCTGCTCTTAACTGTTCCACCATCACATACGGAAGTACATCAATGCTTAGGTCGATGTCTTGGAGCTATAATAACTACTGTTGGGCCTGAGCTGCAAGGTTAGTGGGAATTTGAAGAGAAAACAACAAAAAAAGTAACTTGCATAAAGATAATATATCGCAATCTTAAGTGGAAGAAAATAAATTTTTGTTGCAGTTGCAAGCGGGGGGGTGGGTGGTGACAAATTCAGTTACAGTCCTGCAAGCAACCTCACTTCTGATTCTACTTGTGACTACTTGGGGCTTTTTTGACTGCAGTTTGAGATTTGTATAAAGAAGTTGCAGTGATGTATGGCGTTCTGGCTAATGGCAAATTAGATGAAAAAACCCTTGCTGCATATTTTTCCACGTATATTTTTGTGTGTAGAGAGGCAAGAAGAAAGATTTTTCCTCTGCTGTTTTAACAAGTGTTTATTTTATTTTTAACTGATGGCAAGAGCTTAAGTTTGATGTCATTGTTAATGATGTGAACTATAGCACGTTTCCACTCATTCTCGAAATTCTTAAATCACTGTACCTTACTGTAGAGAATAAGATCTTTTCATGGCAAACACTATACCTGATATGTTAGGAAATGGTTCAGTGCATGAAATGTTGCCCGTATGTATGGAATGGAAGAGACTTTCAAAATCGAAATTCAGGTAATTTTACTGGTTTCATGTCCTGGGAAGATATTCTCGAAGTATTTCTGACTGAAGTGTGTTGATCCAACATTTCATTTGAACAGGACATTGTTTAACTGAGCTAAAAAAGAGATATTGAAACACTCTGTAGTGTTTCTTTGAAGTTGCATATAAACTGATTTGTGGTACGAATCCAGAAAATTTGCATGTTAATCTGTGAACTTTAAAGCATTAAAAATTCTTGTTTCTCGGGGGTTTAAAGTCTACTGTTGTCATACAAAGATTTTGCTGTGTTAAGGATATCATATAAAATCATTAGGTAATGGAGCTACAATTTCAACAATCCGTTCTTCCTGTTTGGTGGGATGTGCAATCACACAAGACCATTCGGACTCGCTTGTTCAGGCAGCTGCCATATCCTGCCTTCAGCAGCTTCATATGTTTGCACCACGGCATGTCAACCTGTCCAGTCTGGTTCCCAGTCTCTGTGTGAGTACAGAATACATCTCTTTTGTTCCTCAAAGCTTTGTGTATGTGCTTAGCAGAGGACAGGAGAAGCACTTAGCAAGATGTCAGGGATACACATATGTAATAAGCAAGCCACATCTGCAAAAACACTTAAGTGCAGTAAAAGAATGTCTTGCCCCAAGCCATTTTAGATCTTTTCAGAATGCTACCCAGATTGAAGTCATGGGGTCTGATTCTCTTTCACCCTAGAGAGCACAAGATGTGCTCTCTATAGTATATATAGTCATATAGTATGACTGAGTAAAAAGATGCTGAAACACTCTGTTTCCTCCAACTAATTGCATGCACAGAGGGCAGTGAGTGAGTTGGGGAAAGGCAGGAGATTTTGGATTTATTTTACCACTGTCAGCACAGTAGATGCTGACATTTAAATTCTTGTGCTGCTGTTGTTAGCATTGCTTTCTCCCTCCTTTAGTGTTCTGTCAGCAAGTCCAGGCCTAAGCCTGGAAGTGAGGCAGAGGCTGGAACCCTAAACATGCCAAATATGACTGTAGGAGGAAAGATGGTGTGTGTGGGTGTGTGTTTTGGTGTAGGTTTTTTTAGTTGTTATTACTATTTTAAAAATGTATTTTTAGAGGGTCCAGCAGTCCAATAAAGAGAAATTTGACAAGTTTCTCCCTAATGTCTGTTGGATGTCTTGCAAAGTGCTTTGTTCATTCATTGTGGAAATGGTAGTTGTGTGTTACCTGGAGGAATGTAATCCTACCTAGTCAACATTGGAACTTCTTAGCCTGCTCTCCAGACTTTGCCTAGGGCAGCCTCTCATTGTTCCGTGCTTCCCTTTTCATACTTACCCTTGCTTCCATCCTACACTTTGGGGTCCTCCTAGTAGTGCAGTGTGTTCCCAGAACCCGTCACTTGTCCTTTCACAAAATTTTGCGTGAAATAGGTGCTGCATGCCCAAAAGTAGGTAGGCCCTTTTGTAAGAATACTGTGTACTCTGTAAGTACCAGTGGCAATATTATGGACACTGAAGTTCACACAGCAATGACTAGTGCTGTTTTGAAAACGTTTTCCAGGATTTTCTGCTGTCTCTTTCCTGTTCCTTTATGATCCCCCACTGAACAAAAGCTATTTTCCTTCTGTTTTCTCGTAGTCATTACTTCTAAGTCATACTTAGTTTGATAAGTTTTCCTCTGAATTATTTTGGGCATTTCTTTATACTGCATAGTATCCTGCACAGGTGTGTTGGCAAGGTCTGCTTTACCTGCCCCATTAACAAACTCTTCATTGCTTTCTAACTCATTTTGAATGGAGTTAATGCCAGGTATCAAAATTAAGACACACAGTTCCACAGTCTAACTTCATTTCTTCTTCCTGCATTGGCTTCACAACTACTAGTTGTTTTGTAACTTAAACCAGGCAATACTCCTTCTGTTAATAAAGTCCCTCAAATGTTCTGTGTTTTAGTTCCCTTAAAACAACCTCAGTGTGATATTTAGAGGTTCTTTAAAGTCTGCTTGTTTGTTCAGGACTAAAATCTTGTATGTTCATACATGGAATAAAGATTTACTGTTAAAATGCTTTATAAGCTATGTAGCCCTTTCATTTAGGAAAGCAATTTCTATCCACATAATAACCTGAGAAAGCAAATGTGTATTCAGTTTATTAAAAACAAATTCTCCAGGGTAACTAAAGAATCAGAGTTTCTTAAAGATCACACTTCATCTCTTCCACTGTGGAAAAACATACAGTTCTCTGTGCAGTTACTTCCTTTCAGGAAAATAGGGACCATGCACAATTCTTCTCTAAGAAAAATATTTGCTTGTACTTGGGGTGATTCAAAAGGAATTAGAAGCCAGTGTTGGTTAGCAAAGAAATCTGAAGCTGTCTTATTGAGAGGCACTTATAAAAACTTACGCTATAAATTCCAGTACAAGTTTGAAATAAAAGTTTTTATGATAGCTGTCATACGTGGGGCACCTGGTGATGTCTTTTTGTTTAAAATAATGTGATTTACAGCTATAGCAGAATGTGAGATTGAGTGGTACAGAAGAGTGTAACAGATTGGAAAGTGTAATTAGTCTAAATCACGCTACCAGTAGTTCCAATATTTAAGCTCTTATCTCTTCAGCCAGATAACGGCTGTCAGCTCTGTATATGTCAGCTTTATTTTCATATTTTTACATTATAAAAAGTGCTTATTTCTGGACTTTAAAGATCTTGTAAAGAGCTTGGTACCCAGCAGCTCACACATGGGCATATGATTGAAAAGTAGAATGCTGTTAGTCCCCTGGCACGGATTTATTGATATGGGGGTGCAGCAGTTCACTCACCTGTAATGGTTCTGATTTTTAGGTTCATTTGTGCAGCTCCCACTTGCTGCTTCGCCGAGCTGCAGTGGCGTGTTTACGACAGCTTGCTCAGAGGGAAGCGGCGGAAGTATGTGAATATGCCATGAGTTTAGCAAAAAATGCTGGAGACAAAGAAAACAGTGGCATCAGTAAGTATTTCTTTCATGTGGCCTTTTTGCAACAGTTGAGTGCACATATGTGAGTGTTTGTGTGCTTTGCCTTCGGAGAGGGGTGGGGACCCTCCCCCCAACCCCCCAGCAACAGAGCAAAAAAACCTCAAACCATCCCTTTCAGCTCCAAAAACTTCTGGCCACACCACTGCTTACCTCCTGAATTTCACTTATAGTTTAATTTTTTGTAAAGTTCAGACTTAAATTTCTCTGCTGCATTAAAAGTGGCAAGCAAATAGGTAACACAGTGTATACACAATGGAAACATTTCATAGTTTTTCTGTTATTTTAGGTTTTGCTCTTTTGACTTAATTGTATGCTGTTTGATTGAGATATCTGGTTGTGTTATATTTTGTTAGCAACACATCTGCAAAGCCTGTGGACTTTGCTGGTTGGTTCAATTCTGACTTGTAATTTTATTCTGAAAGTAAGAGGCTCAACAGTGTTACCAGAAGAGTCTTCTACAAATGTAGGATCATGAGCTTACTTGTATTAAATCACACCAGTTAAGTCTGTCTCTCTCTGGAAAGATTCTTTAGAGTTCAGTACTAATAGGGGTAAGTACCCTGAAGAGAGAGAGACTTTTTTTTTTTTTTTTTGAAGTAAAACTAGGAGGAGCAGTTAAATTAATTGCTCTATTAAAATCTTTCTAGTGCTAATTTGGAAGAAATTCAGTAACATCTTGGTGTATTGTTGCGTGAACTATAGGCACACAAATACACAATGTCCAATTCTAGTCTGTTATTCCGAATTCTAAAACTGAGTTACTGATTTCAGGAAACATTTCTTATTATCATTTTGCAGATATTAATCCTTTTGCACCAGGACCTGGTTCTCGGCGAGATGCTCATTCCCGACATCAGGGGGTTAATATAACAGAGACAGGCCTCGAAGGTGTCCTTTTTGGAATGTTGGATCGGGAGACTGATCGGAAGTTGTGCTCAGATATCCATGATACTCTGGGACATATGCTTTCATCACTGGCAGTAGAAAACCTTTCTCACTGGCTAATGCTTTGTAAGGATGTCCTTGCAGCTTCCAGTGGTAAGTGTTGTATATTGTTCACATAAAAGACAGGATGTCCTTAGTATTAGCATCTTCTGGAAATATTTGTTTGGAGTTTGTCTTTTATCCTAGTTAATTGCTTATATTTTATATACAACTTTGGTTACAATGCATTAAAACTTCTTTAGAAAGAAGAAATCATCAAAGTTAAGTTTCAGACTATTGCTTTTAAGACTAAGAAGTTAGCTGCCTTAAAGCAGGATTTCCAGTAGAGAAGCAGTGTTATTGTTACTCTGACGTTTCAATATCTTCATGAAAGCAGACACGTTCTTTTTAGCCTTTATACATCAGGACTGTACTGAAAGAAGAGTGCTGTACACACTGAGCTTTCTTTTATGAGGTTTTGCAAGTTGCTGATGTGATGTTGGGTTACCATGGTGATGGAACTTTTGCTGCTTGTTCAGCTTTGCAGACTTGTTTGCACAGATCTTGTCCTCTGAGACCTTATTCCTGTTTTTCAGCTTGTTAGGATGATTGTGACGCAGATTCTGCTCATTTCCCTTGCATTTATACTTGTTTATTGGCATTCTGTGAGTTCATCCTGAAGGTCTTTCTGAATGTTACCAGTTTTACGTTTACTGATGAGCAATGCTACCAGTGATTTCTTTATGCAATGTAGTTACCATATATACTGGTTACCGTGTAGTTACCATATACCCAGTGAGAAAGACCTTGTTTCCCCTGTTTGACGTTGGCATGTCCTTTTCTTATTTCATGTGGGATGTGTTTTAAAGTTTTAACATGGTTGTCGAATCTCTTATTTATTAGTAGGTGAAATAATCTCTGAGAGAATTTTATTTAAATAAATTTCTCTCAGCTGTACTTTAATAAACCAGCAGCTTCATTTTGAACTCCTTTGATCTAGCTAACTGGCACGTGAACAAAATCGGGTTTGCTTTTTAAGCAGAGATTTACAGATCTGCCACATAAGTTTCTGGATGCCTTCTCAAAACACTCTTGTTATGAATTGGCTTCATCCATGTTTGATTTGCTGTAGCCTCTTTCTCTCTTTATTGAATGACTTGGCTATTCAGCTGCTTGAATTTAGACTTTATAAGTGCATGCCTTAGTTGGGGTACATTACTCTTGCAATAATTCCTTCTCCTTCTCCTCTAATTATTGCCGGGGTAATTTTAGTCAGTATCTTGGCATTTTGCTAATATAGACCTTGTCATTAAGACATTATGTTCTCTTTTCTGAATAGCAGAAGTCTATATGCATGCTTGGCGAGTTGCTTTTTGTCCTTGCTTGGGTTTTTGGGGAATTTTTTTTTTTTGTGATTGCTGGAGTTTTGTTGGGTTTTTTTTGTTTGTTTGTTTTCTGAAATGAAGTCTCACAATCATACTTAGAGAAAATAATTTTTTGAATGTTAAGCCCATTTGTGGATGCCATAAACTGCTTACTAAGCTGCGTATCTGTCCCATGGTATGGAACTTTGTAGTTTTGTTTCAGTTTAACATGCATTCTAGCTTTTACTTGAAACAGGAGCTGAACAGTTCAACGAGAAGCTGATTTCTTGATTCTGAGCTTTGTAATCTCCTTACCCTGTGTACTGGCAAATTAACAGGTTAATTTTTAAAGCTGAGAAATTTACACATGGGATTCAGCTATGCTTGGTATCTGTGGAGAATTAACATTACAGGATTGTTTTTCATTTCATTTAAGCCAAATAAAGCGTAATACAGCCCAGATTAGTAAATGAAAAACATTTATTTTACTGATGTTCCTATGCCTTTCTACATTTTTTTTAAATGTTGTTGTTTCAACAGAATAATTGTGTGTTTTGAATCGTGTTTTGAATCTGAGTGATAAGGAAAGGCTTGAATATGTCCTTCTGTAGATTGTAACTGGGATTTTTTTTTTTTTAAATTTTTTTTTTTTTTTTTAAATTTTTTGTGTTTTAGACATGAGCACAGCTGCTCCCTTGGGAGGAGGGAAGGATGAGGAAGCAGAGAAGAAGGATGAGATGGATGACGATACAATGTTTACCACCTTGGGTGAAGAGGATAAATCCAAGCCTTCTGTAGCACCTCGCTGGGCAACTCGTGTGTTTGCAGCAGACTGTCTGTGCCGTGTTATCATGCTGTGTGAGAACGCGAACAAGGCGCACTTTGATCTGGCACTGGCTCGTTCAGCCAGACTTAAAAACCCAAAAAGTAATTCTAGAACATGCATAGTTTTTTATTTAGTATTTTTCACGCCTCTTTACAGCTTAAGATTACATAACGAAGACAAAAATATAAGCAGCTATCCTTGCATTCAAATGATTAAAAACAAGGAAATGACCAGCAAAAGGCAGTAAAACTGTAGTTTAACTGTAACCATTGTAGGTACTGTACCATGAACACAAAGAATGAGGTTTGCTGGAGGATGTAAATTCTGACAGACTGATCTGCTTGGAAAAAAAAAAAAACAAAACAACCCTTTAGATTTGCAAACCTTTTGTCCAGTCTGAAACAGAAGCAGTGAACTTCTAGATAATGGTGAGCTGATAACAGTTTCTCTAAGTTTAATGTAATGACAGCAACGACTTAGACTTCAGAGATTATATTTGCATCTACAGACTGAAGGGATGCTAGGAAAGAAAAGAGATAAGGCCAGTTAATTACTGCTGTGGCATTGGTTGCGGAGTGAGGGATGTGAGAGAGTTACAGAAGGACAGCTGCTTTATAAAGATCATTCTTCTGGTGTACATGACAGTGATGAGTATTAGTTTTAAAGCTCATGTTTTGAAGATACTCTTATGAGTTAGAGGATCAAAATTGAGAGGTCAGAGGTGACATAGTTGTTTTGTGAAGAAACATTTTTCTAACAGATGGTGGGAAGTTTCTGTCCTTGAGTAGTCCATGTGTATTGGTTCTGGTGCATAGTGATTGTTTGCTTTCCCCTATATGGCACTCATGAGGACTTTGTGTAGGTAGGATGAATATCATGAGCATCCTAGAATGCACGGGATTATTGGGTTTTAGTGTGTGTTGTTGAGAGTGTCTGGTATGGCATGGAGATTGAATTAGGTCTTTGCTTGTGTTGCGAGAGTAAGGAAAGAAATGAAATTAATAATAGAGGAGAATAATGTTTCCAGAAATGTTACTTAGTTATGTATTGTTCTTTTCTGCATGTTGTCTGCTGCTTACTTGCAGCCTTGGATGTGGCTTTTGGGAGCAGAACTAGAAGCAGACTCATTTTTTAGGTGTTTAAACCTGGCGAGATTTTCCTTTATCAGTAGGGGTCACTATAAGCATAGGACTCAAACAGGAATTGCCTTGAAGATTTTCTGTGGGTTTGGGGGAACCTCACTAAGATTAGCTTTACTAAAGGTTCTAATCTCTTCTAAGGTACTCAGCCATATTTACCTACTCAAAGTAATTTCTGTGTATCATATATTTATTTTTGTTCCAAATTTGGGCTTAATTTTTAAGGTTGTCTTAGAAACTAAAGTCCTTGTATCACTTTAAGGAGAAAAAAAAAAAACAACATTGTATTATTTCCTGCCTTCTTCTGTACTCTAAATGTAGACCTTTAAAAAAGGTAAAATAGGTAAAATTTGTACATGTTAATGAGTGAAATGTTACAAATATCTGTTATGGTAGCTATCTTTTAAGTTACTAAATAGTTCTCTCTGTTTTGTTCTAAGATGACTTCTTAGTACTCCATCTCTCTGACCTTATTCGAATGGCATTCATGGCTGCGACTGATCACAGCAACCAGTTACGAATGGCGGGTCTTCAGGCTCTTGAAGACATTATCAAGAAATTTGCATCGGTTCCTGAGCCAGAGTTTCCAGGCCATGTGATACTAGAGCAGTATCAGGCTAATGTGAGACCTCCTTTATAAGTTCAGGAAACTGTATATTTATGCCAATGTGCCAGTATTAGCTTTGAGAACATTTTGTAACTTCAAAAGAGATTTGTGTGTGTGAAAATGTACTAAAGAGACTTTTATTTACCTTTTCAAAACTTATTTTTCTATCTCTTCCTATTTATTATAATTTAGTAGCTTATGAAATTTAAAAATTCAGTACCTATTGATTCTTGAAAGCCAAATTACAAGTTACATTTAATTTTTGGTAAGAGTGGCATTTCATTTGTAGAATTAGGAATTGGAAAATAATGCTGATTCAGTTCCAGACTGAATCTATTAAATGTATTTTCTTGGGATTGAATGAATATACTTCTGTTTAAATAAAAACTACAAAATATAGGAATGGGAGGTGGACAGCTGAAGATTTATTTTAGGGCATTATTGCTTTATGTTGTTGGATAGGTTAACTCTTTCACCTCTTTTGTCCTCACTGTGTCTTGAAGATCTTTGCAAATGCCTTTTAAAGTCAGGCTTACCTCCTTTTCACTTCCTGCCTTTTTCGTCTTCCTGCTGTAGTGTTGTAACAATTGCTTCTGTGTCTTTGACTTGGTTCCTTTTGTTTCTGAAAAATGCTGCCTTACAACAACTGCCTAAAAGGCTTTTTTGGTCAGTATTTCTCATCCAACCATAAATGTTTGATTTCACATCATTATTCCTTTGGACATCAAAAAGTCATTGGGTTCTTGAGCCTTAGCATAAACTGCACCTGTGATACTTTAATGATTAAAAGGATACTCATTAACAGAAGGAAGATAATGTCACATACTTGAAAAAGGTAGTTGAGGCTTAAAAAGGCAATGGGCGAGAAGAAAAAAATCTGATTTAGGATTCTGTTGTTGTTGTTTAAAGAGTACTATTGCAAATGTCTGATAGACAAGAAGGATAAGTTTGGGATGTAACTATAATGCCAAAATCTTGTCTTGTTTGTTCTGTATGTGTATTTGAGCCTTAAAGAAGGTGAACTCAAGAATGTTGCATCACTATTTTTAAGTAGTTGGATTTTTAATTTTTTTTCCTCTCAACAGGTTGGAGCTGCTCTGAGGCCAGCTTTTTCCCAAGACACACCGTCTGATATAACTGCAAAGGCCTGCCAGGTACAGAGGAAAATGTTCATATAGTATAAGCCAAACTGATTTTCCTTCTTTTTGGAAGAAGGTTGCAGAAGTAGTAGCAAATGGCTGGAAGAATTTGCAAAACCAAAGCCATGATGTTTTTGCAACGTTTTTTGAGTCTTTTAGTAATATATTTTGTTCCTCAGAAGTGCAAAAGTCATTTTTTAGGAGCTACGTGAGAGAATATCTAGTCTTCCTAAAACTAATTATGTCTCCGTGTCAATTCTGGATTTGTTGCTAAAAGAAAAACAAAAACGACAATAACAAAAATCCAACCAACCAAACAAAAAAACTCCACTAACAAAACATACACACACACAAAACCCAAACAAAAATCAAACAAAGAACCTACAAACAAACAAGCAAACAAAAGACAAAAGCCCCCAAACAACAAAACCAAACAAACATAAAAATCCACAACCTTGCTTAATGAGACCGATAGTAACGTATTTATGGAGATGCCTTTCAGTCTGATCATTTATTGGGATTGCTGATAATTTGCCTTTAAACTCTAAAGTTTTATTCAGATTAATACACTCTTATTCAGATTATACTATATATATGATATATTGTTATATATATTATTCAGATTAGTACACAGCGATGATCATTCTCATTATAATCATGGTAACAACCTCTCAGTGAAAATTCAGTGAAGGAGTATTTTTTGTGTGTGGTTTTTATTGTGTATCGTCTTGTGCTACTGTAGTTTAAATCAGCTATTAGTACTGTAGCTGTAGTAGTATCTGGTATGTGGTTTACACAACTAAATTTACCACTGTAGTTTAAAACACCAGTTTGTTTAGTTATGCAAACATCAGTTTTAATATGATAATTTTGTGTATGTGACTTTTGTTTAGTAAATCTTGGTGTGGCAGGATTATGATTTTGTGTTGTTATTTTATAGTCTTAATTTACAGTGAAACTTGTAAGGATAGATCAAATATGGCATAATTTGGTATCTGTACATGGGAAAGAATATGCTTGTCCTGGGCACCTCTGGGACATTCTTTTGTGTTTACCTTGTATATGTCCGTCATTCCCAATCATGAGAGGCCCTTCCCCAAAGGCTTTAGTGGAACTGGATCTCTAAAAGCAAAATAAATACACTGGAGATAGGACAAAAATGCCATGGAAGAAAGGGTTTGTAAAACCTGAACCACTTGCATTCTGTGGGGTTTTTTTTGCTTCTGTTCCTCATCCTTGTAAAATCAGCACCAGAATCCAAAGCAATTCTTCTGGAAGAATTTGTCCCTTTTTGTAGAAAAGCAGCTGCACCAGAATTTTTCTATTGCATGTGTTATGTCTGGGCATGAATGTGTTTCAGAGGATGAATGCCAACGTGTATCACTAGACAGGAGCAGCTGATCCGTACGATGTTTAGATTTTAAGTACCTGTTTGTGTCTATTTAATTTGAAAGAAAAGTGAGGAGACACCCAACTGTCTGTCTACCATGTCTGGTATTTGTTCTAGAATGTGATACTGCTGGTTCCAGATCTGAGCCCAGTTGTTTAATGATTTTTATCTTCTTGACATCAATGATCTTGAAAGCTTCTTATTAGTATGGAGACTTAGTATATAATTGGAGAGGTGTGGGTTTTTAAAGATGTACTTTTATTGATTGCTCTCCAGGATAGTCTTCACAGTGAATGCAATGACCCATTACTTGCATGATTTGAAGAGACACTTGGGAACAGAATACAAAAATTGTTATTACCTATTTATGGAGTATAAAAAAACTATTTAAGTATTTTCTGTGTATCTATTAAGTTCCATTGTAATATGCTTTGCAAATACAACATTTGTAAGAGCAATTCTGGCATCATGGGGAAGGGTGGCGGAAAGAAAAAGGAAAACCTTGATTTTTTTTTTGTTTGTTTATATTGAGGAAGAGAGCTGCTAATATTTTTTCGTGGTGGTGGTTGCTTTGGTTTTTGTTTTCTTACAGTTTGTTTTTTTTCATTTGTAAGGTTATTGGGGTTTTTTGCTAGTTTAGAATTATTCTGAACTTTGTTGTCTAGGTGTGCAGCACTTGGATAGGAAGTGGGGTTGTAAGTGACCTGAATGACCTCCGCCGAGTTCACAACCTTCTTGTCTCTTCCCTGGATAAAGTGCAAGCAGGAAAGGGATCTTCTAGCCAGCTTTATCGAGAGAGTGCGACTACGATGGAAAAACTTGCAGTTCTGAAAGCATGGGCTGAGGTAAATAAACACTGACTGACCATTACAGCCTTGCACCTTATTGGCTGTTCAGCCAGTGAGCTTTGCACCCGCCCTTCTCATTACCTGTTGCAATTCCAGTCCTGGGATGTTTTCATCTCTATATCATTCTCTGTTCCTTTTTCTTCTATTCTGTTGATCCATATTTACAGCGATGTACTGTACTTTATATGTATACACTCATACCCTATCAGAATTTTATTTTCCTCCCATCTTATTAATCTTAAACTAAACCCAAACCAAAAACAAAGAAACCAACCGACCAAAACAAAAACACCCCTTCCCGCCCCCGCCAAGACCAAACAACATTAAAATATATTCTGGTAGATTATTGCAGTCAATTAAGTAGAAGTTTGTGAAAGTGTTTATAGTAAGTGACAGACTTAATGTAGATATTGTTGCGGAATGGCTGGAATACCAGAAACCTTCAACTATGTGCAAAAGACAGAGTTAGCACTATTTACTTTACCTTGCTTCTTGAAATGTTACTTGCATGCTGTAGAGCTGTACATATAATTATGCAAATGGTAAGCCATTTTCCTGTCTATGATACCTAATCTGCTCACTGTAAGTGACAATTGCTCTAATTTATCTAGTAGCTCTTAATGTAGTTTGCAATAAGGATGCGTTGATTTAATGAAATCAGGTATTTAAATCAATGTGTCCGTGTAGAGCAGCAGTAATTGACACTTTTTAAGGAAAAAAGTGTGTAGCCAGATTGTTTTAGGAAAGTGCCATTTACATCACTGTTATATACTGGTAGAAATAAAAGAAAAAATATTGAAATAAAAGATAATCGTAAGTCTCTTTTTCCCAGTTATTTCCCAGTCAGCCATCTGTGTATTAGATCTGTTACTTTCACATTGGAAAGGCTGCTGCTTTTTTTTCTTTTTAGGATCTCACAGCATGTACTTTAATATCTATTTTTCTTCTAGGTGTATGTTGTTGCCATGAAAATTAAGAAAGAAGCAGAGACCAAACCAAAGCATGTTTTAAAGAGCACAGAGGAGGATGAGGATGATTTTGGTACTATAGACGAGTTGCCGCCAGACAGTTTGATAACGCTTGTACAACCTGAGCTGCCTGCACTTAGCCGTCTCTGGTTAGCTGCACTGAAAGATTATGCTCTTTTAACTTTACCAGCTGAATTTGCTACTCAGCTTCCACCAGATGGTAAGCACTGGAATATATTTTTGTGTTGTCATGAAAACCAGAAAGAAACCCTTAGTTGAGACTTCAAAATTATTCTATAAATTATTTGGCAGGCACATTTTTTATGCGAGTGATAAATTTCCGCCTATATGTAATAAGAATGTATGTTTGAAGTTTGAGTGTTCTTTTTTCCTTCAGTCTGCAATGAAGATATTTATCTGAATCACAGAGATCATTAAAACTGTGTCTTTTTAGAATTAAGAATACTTCTACACCTCGAATACTTTTATATTAAATGCAAAAAGATGTTTAAGAAAAGCATAGCTCTTGAGATTAGAGCAGATACTGACTTATTATGTTTTACTGACTTAAGAATGGGTGTTCTGTATGAAAGATGCTGCAGGACCTGATGACTTTGCCTTTCTTGCTCTCTTACTCCTCCATCGTGGCTGTTGCACTTTCTTATGAGAGGTACTAACGTTGCTCCTTCACAAAGAGAATTGGGATGTACTGTCACTAACAAGGATTACATCTAAACATGTATGTGATCAAATACACCCAGAGTAAATAAGCTGATAAAGTCAGAGTGCATGCTTTTTGTCTGTTATTTGCAGAGAATTTCAGAATTTACCTTTGCTTTACTAATTTAACAGGGGGAGCATTTTACACTCCAGAAACAATTGATACAGCTAGACTGCATTACCGAAACTCCTGGGCTCCCATACTACATGCAGTGGCACTTTGGCTGAACAGTACAGGATTTAATGCTTCAGAGTCAACAGAAGAGAATGCTGCAGCAATGCCCAATTCACAGAAACGTGCTACAGCAATTATGTTAAACCAGACACCTGGAACTCCGCCTACCACTAAATCTTTGCCAGAGATAAACAAAGATCGAATGCACTTAATTTTGGGTAAGAGTTACAAGTTTAGAATTCAGCACATTATGCTACAAAATGTTACGGGGGTAAGAAAAGATATTTGCTTGCAAGTGGGAAGTTCAAAATGCATGACATGTCTGGATGGTAATGTTTTGAAACATCTGTCTCCTTGTCTCCGTATTTCTCAGTCTCTTGTGTTCTTTATAGCTTTGACAGAGTATTTGTCAATGTGATTACTGTGATTTTTATAAACAAGTCGTATATCTAGTTTTTTAATGTAATTGAATAAAATGAGTAGGAACTGTTCTATGCTGTAATATAATTCAGATGATACAAAGTGTTATGCTTCAAAGACACAAATTGTAAGTTTAATTAAAATACACACCCTCATAAAAACACAATTCAGTAGAGACTGATATTTGGCAAGTCACATGCAGTACCTTTTGCGTCAGTTTTTTGTCTGTGAGTAGCACTCACTATTTCCCTTCGTAGTTGTCTAACGACTTTAAGAGATGGATACGATCACTTATTCTGAGGGATGCCAACAGTTTGCTGAGATATACAGATATTTAAAACCAGAATTAAGTACTGTATGTGTAATATGAATATTGCGTAATTTTTAGGCTTAACTTCATCTTAGTTATCTTTAAAGGAGTTCAATAAAATAAAACTCAATTTACAACTGAAGGCTTCAGGAGTCTGACTTACAGATCTTTAGAAGAAAGTGTGGATTTCCATTCAGTAATCTTAAGTTGCTTGCTGTCGCTGTTTAGTATTTTTCCTGCCAAATTTTGGGGAAGATATGATGCAGAAGAGAAAGCAAATACAATTCTGCTATTTCTAATACATAAACTCTCATTTAAAGGAAGAATTGAGTAAAACATATCTTTCTGAAGTTGTTAAGAACTTGCTATACTTTTAAAGAAATTTAAAAAAGAAAACTTGATTTTATGATGATGTGAAAATTCTTTTTAATTATTGCTCTTTTCAGGTGTTAGTATACAGTTTCTGTGTTCCCCACGACCTGAAGAGCCTGTTGAGCATGTTACATCATGCTTACAGGCACTTCATACTTTGTTGGATTCCCCTTGTGCCAGGATCCATATTGCAGAGGATCAGGTACGGTATGAGTGTTGTAACAGTCAGCTTTTTTTCTGGGTCTTGGTCTTTCACTGTAATTATTTTTGCGTGAAAACAGTATTTGCTCATCATAAGCAAGTGACATAACAATTAGGAATTGTTAAGTCCTAATTACTTTTTTTAATATGTGTTTTGTTTTACTGTAGCTCCTTGGTGTTGAACTCTTGAGTGTGCTTCACCGCCTCCTCCTGACCTGGGATCCTCCTTCAGTCCAGCTACTGGTTACTGGAGTTGTCCAGCAGATAGTAAGAGCAGCTCAAGATTATTTGCAGGAAAAAAGGAACACCCTAAGTAAGATTTTGAAAACATGGCTTGCTTTGCAGAGTAAATAGGCAACAGGTTCTTGTATTGGGAACAGAGCTTAAATAGATTGGAGTATGGTTAAAGAGAGAAGGAAAATGCTGTGTATTCCACAGATACTTTCAATGTATTCATAATCTTACCTGCTGGTTGTTTAACTCTTGCAGGATGTTGTTTTTCTTCTTCTGATCATTCTGGCAATTATTATTTTCATGGCATGGTTTTCATTCACTTTTGTTGAATATGAGAGATGAAAATTATACCCAGCACACCACTTCAAGTTTTACTAATACCTTGCTCAGTTTCTGTAATGTTTCTCTATTGATGGCCTCATAGCACTTCATTTACCTTTTTTCTGAAGTTTAATGTTTCAGACCCCAATGTAGGGTCTAGTGGTGAGTCCCTGGCACAACTGACATTTGTGAGGCCAGTGAACTGCTACTGGAGCCAATGTGAAAAGTTGCCTGCCCGGGAGATCTTGCCAGGAAGCTGAGCAGACTTGCATCTGAGTTCTTACTTCACTGACATTCAGGGTGTGTCAGCAACCAGGAGCTCTGGGAACAGGGTGTGCAAGCAGGAGCAAGGCAGTTGGCATGGAAAGGCATGCTCATGCAGCCCAGAAGTGCTGCTCAAGACAGCTTGAGTCAGCATAATGATGACAGTGACATACAGCAAGATGTGGTCTGCTGGCTGAGGAATGATCACCTCTGACACATCAGAGGTCTAATGAACTGGTTTAAAATTGAGATGAAAGTCCTGATGTGACTGTCCCCCAGGTGCTTGTCTGTGCAGCCGCGGCTGGAGGTGACATTGGTCTCTCCTGTGAGATGTGAAGGAAATGTGTGTTAAGGTAAGCAGATTGTATAGTGTCAGGAAAGGCAAATGGAAGAATGAAGTGTTCTTCACGGAGATCATGCAGGCACTGGAGCCCAAGCCACATGTGTCACAGAAGGTGGGACAGCCATGTTTTAATACAGCCCTGGAGGATGGGACTCGCACAAAGGTGGAGGCTGCAAGGTTGTGACTTCCAGGAACAAAAAGCTTTATCCCCAGACATCCAGTAGGAGAACACTGTAGGGATCTGGCAAGAGGAGAACAAGCTGTGAGGGTAGGTATCTGGGCCAGCCGTGCCTTTAGGGCAGGTCAGAACTGATACCACTAAGAGGAATTGAAGGGTGATACCAGTCAGGAACTCCCATGTTGTCTGACTGCCTAATCAAGAAGAGGGAGTGGGTGAAGCCTTATTAAACCAGCTGGAAGAAGCCTTGCAATCACAAGCCATGGGAGTGTCATGAAATTCTTTTACAATCCAGACATATGTTGGAAGGGCAGTACTGCAGGTTGCTAACAAGCTGAAGCTTTCAGAAGCATATGAGGCACAGGTTTTTTTCAGTGTGAATGCTGGGCAGTCCAAATAAGGGAGGTGCCCAGTGGATTTGCTCCTCACTAATACAGAATAAATGATTATGAAGGTTAATGGTATCTGTGGCTGTAGCAGCCATGAGATAGTGGAGTTCAGGATCATGAGCGAAATGAAGAAAGCAAGTAGCAGAGCAAAAGATTTGGTGTGACTTGGCAGACTTGAGCTTGTGCAGGGAGCTTGCAGACGAGAACTTGCAGTAAGCTTCCTAGAAGGACAAAGGGAAGAGTTGGTTCACCTTCAGTGACAGAAAATGTCATTCAAAAGTGCGGGATGTCAAACAGTCATGGCAGGAGGCTGACTTGGCTGAATGCTAACTTCTGACTGAGCTCAAATGTGACTAGGAAGTGTATGGATGGTGGAATTATGTCAAACTGCCCAGGGGTACTGCTGAAGGTGCCTGCTCACGTATGGAGGAGTGGAATTAAGAAAGCCACAATTTGGCTGGAGCTGAGGCTAGTGATGAATGTCAAGTGTGACAAGAAGGGCTTTTATACATATGTTGCCAGCAAAAAAACCAAGGGAGTTTGGACCTGCTGCTGAATGGACTGGATCTAGGGACAAAACGTATCAGGGGAAAAACTGAGGCACTGTTATGTTCTTTGCTTAGTCCTCCTGTGTCTCTGTGTCTAGTGAACAAGTTTAAGGGAGATAATTGCTGTCTACAGTAGATGAGCATCAGGTTAGGGACCACCTAGGTGAAAGTTGGACATACCCTGGGACCAGATGGGATGCATCTGAGGGAGCTGGCTGATGATGTGCTAGGGCTCCTGCAGTCATCTTTGTAAAGCTGTGGTCCTCAAGAAAGCTTTCCAATGAATGGCAAAAAGTGGATGCTATGCCTAATTTTCAGTAAGTAAAGGCACGAAGGGGGTTCTGGGGTACTACGTGCCAGTGAGCCTACTGTGTGTGCTGAGAGATTTTGCAATATATCGCCTTGGAAACCACTTCTGAGTACATGTAGTAGAGGAATGTCATTTGAAATAGTGAGCACACACTTAGCAAAGACAAATAATGCCTGATCACCCTCTGTGATTAAATAACTGCCTTTGGATGAAGGGGAAGTGGTGGATATTGTTTACCTTGAATTTTGCAAGGTTTTTGACCCAGTACCCCATGGTATCGTTCTCAAACTGGAGGGATGTGAACTGAAAAGTGGGAGAATAACTAACTGAACTCCTGGACTTGAATGGAATTCATTGATTCAAGTCTAACTGGCAGCTGGTTGTAACTGGTGTTCCTTAGAGTTCAGTATCATCATTAACAATCTGGATGATAAGACAGAATGTACCGTCATCTGATTTGTGGATGACACCAAATAGTGAAAGTGGTGGATACACTGCAGGGCAGTGCTGGCTTTCAGGGGAATCTCGAGCTGCAGAACTGAGAACCTGCTGAAGTTTGGTGAAGACAAATGCAAAATCTTGCATTTGGGATGAAATAACCCTGTGCATTGGTATAGGCTGGAGGGCTGACTGACTGGATAGCAGATATGCTGGATAATGAGATGAATGTGAAACTTGGGTGTGCCTGTCCAATGCTGACAACTGTTACTGAGCTGCATTAGAAAAGCATGACCAACTTGAGCTTTTGAAGATGCATCTGGAGCAGTTTTTACTTCTTTTTGCCTTTCCCCCCCTCATCCTTAGTAAGAGAGATGTTGACAAACTCAAGGAAGTCCAGTGGAGGTCCACTAAGCTGCTTAGGGGAGATGATGTTTGTGACACATGAGGAGAGGCTGAGAGAGCTGAACTTGTTTAGACCGCAGTAGAGACAATTAAAATGGGATAGAATAGCAATCCCCCTTGTTAAAGGGGACTTAAATAGAAGACCAATCCAGACTCTTCTGAAAGTCATATGGTGGATAGGCAAGAGACAACTGATACAAATTGCAGCAACGGAAATCCAGGTGGGATACAAGGAGAAAATTTGTCACCATGCGAATGGTGAAACAGTAGAACAGATGCCCAGGGATGTTGCGGCATCTCCATGCTCAGAGGTGTTCAAAACTGAACCACCCCTGAGCAACCTGCTCTGGCTTTCAAGCTGCCTGTTTTGAACAGGAGGTTGGATGTAGATGATTTAGGGAGGCCCCTTTCACCTTAAAATTTTCTGAGATTCTCTGAGGTGTTGATATACCTAAATCCTCTTCCTCTACTTTTATTGAGCTTTAGTAAAATTAATTTTTTTTTTCTTTTATCCTTGCTTCTTCTGGTATGATGCTTCAGCTTCTGATGTTCTGCTTAGGCTTTTTATCAGCATGTTTTGTTATTTTGTTTATGTAAGAATGTCTTTGATAAGGGTATTAGCATCAGTCCAAAAGTTACTTTCTGAGGTACTTTTAGAACCCTTTTCCTTTTAACAGAGCATCTGCCTGTTCGATCATCCCTTTACCATTTATTTAAAAAAAAATCTCACATTGGGTGTACTGGTTCCGTATTTGCCAGGTAAATTAATCTCTGAGTGGCAACCTGGCAATTAGTTCATTGATATCTGGTTAGGTTAGGTCTGCCATGTTTTCTTTTACATGAAAGTAGTAAAATAAAACCCAAAGAATAATCTCTTACTGAGGAAAACGACCATCTTAGTCTGGCACAATATACTGTTGAGAAAAAAAAAATCTGTTAGCTTTTACCCGTTTTCCACACAAAAACAGAGAGAGGATTTTGCTGAAACTTGAGGAACCAGCACAGCTAAAAATGCGAGCTCTGTTCCTTCATATGAATTAATGGAATTGTTTACTGTAGGCCCAGTAAGTTGCATTTTTCAAATTGGTGAATGTGATAACACTAGCAATCATTTAAATTCATAGGAGCTCCACAGGAGTAGTTCAGGCCAGCTTTGACTTACTGAATCTCTGTTGCTGTTTAATGGAAGAAGGAAAGACTGCAGCTGGTCAAGCTGCCATTCAAAAGAGAGACTTTTTGAACTGAATGCACTGAAGTCATGAACTCAGACACAGAATCCTACAATGCTTTTCTGTTCTCTTATTTCATAATCAATTTAGGCTGAAGTAAAATTTTGTCAGGGCAGGACATTTAACTAGTAACCATTAAATTTAAAAAATATTGTCATGCCTATTTATTTGGCAGTCATTTCTGTTAATTTTACAATCAGTTTTAAAAGAAGCAAAATAATCAGTGCATTTTTATTTTGTATGACTCGTTTTCTTTTCTAGTTCTGGATGGGTTTTTAAGTAGTGCTTCAATTGCAATACTTCTAAAGTATTTTAAACCCCTTTAAGTCATTCTAACTAAAACAGTTTGACATGAGCCATGTTTGTTATATCTTACTGTCAAGCAATTTTTTGATCTTGATTTTTAATATTTTTAAAAAGTGTTTCATGTAACCTTTCTTATGGATCTTTCTTAACTGTCTCCTCAGACATTTATTTCCTTTTTTTTTTTTTTTTTTTCAGATGAAGAAGATATTGAGGAAAAAGAAAATCCTCTTGCTTTAGGAGAGGGTGGTGAGAGTGGTGGTCTTGTTCCTGGAAAATCTCTGGTCTTTGCAGCCATGGAATTGCTTATGTTTATCCTAGTACGGCACATGCCCCATCTAAGTTCAAAAGTGTCGGATTCTCCAAGTCACATTGCTGCCAAATCCAACCTCTCTGAGGAAAGTGCTCGTCTTGTGGCTGCCACTGTGACTATACTATCTGATCTGCCTTCTCTGTGTTCTCCAGCAGGTAAGGTATTGTAACAAAATACATATGAGTGGTTACTGTAGGGGAAGCGAAGTAAGCATATGATGCTAAAAGCAAACTAAATGTATTTTCATGGGATACTTGAAGGGTCATCTGTTGAAAATTACGGTTAGGTTCTAAAATTAATTAAGAATTTAGGCTTTTCCAGTGAGCAACATAAAGCAAATTATTGGATTTTAAGTTTGCATGTGTGCTGCAGGCTTGCTGAGGAAATGGGCTCTATATCACTATGATTTTATTGGTGATTTTTTTCCCTTCCTTTTTTTCAGGATTTTTAAACCTTTTGGCCAATTTTAATCGTATTGTAAAAGAACATAGACATCTCAGAGATAATTAAATTCCTGAGAAGTTCATGAAAAATAGCAGCTGGATGAAAAGAGAATCCTACTGAGGAAAAAACACCACAATTCAGCTGCGGTGCACTTGGTTTTGCAGCCGTTGGCTGTCAGTCATCTCAAATGTGACTCTAAACTAAATGGAGCTTTCTTCTGCCCAGGGAGACTGTCACAAAGGATATGTGTAATCTAGGGTAATTGCACTGAGTGGAGTTCAGGGGTAAAGGACACAATTGCATGGGAAGCTGTGCCCTTTGAGTTTTGCTTCTCAGACAACAAATTGCTTAAGAGTTGCCTCGTGGATCTCTGCGAAGGTTCACACACTGATGTAGATAAGACATTTTAGAGGTTGGTCCCTTAATGAGATGCATGGTAGATAACATGTTTGGACAAAGTCGTACTCAGAACACAACGTGGACTGTCATCAGATGGACAATTAGAGTCCTACAATTCTTTCTAAAACAGTAGATTTTGAGCTGATCTGGAGTCTTGCACTGGTTTTATTTGATTTGTGGTTCTTTTTCTTTTCTCTCTCTCGTTGTTGTTTTTTTTTTTTTCCCCCCATCCCCTCAGGGGGTGGAATGGGCAGAAAGAGTAACAGTATTACTTCTGTATTGATTGAAGACATGATTCCCAGCATTTGACACGTGGCTAGTCAAAGTAGCTCAGAAACTATGGTTAGTCTACAGACTGCTAGTTGTTTGTTGTTTTTTTTTTTTTTTCTTATCTAGATTATGTAGCCAGCTGATAGCTGTAGGGAAGGGCAATATTATATGCACAGACATTTATGTTAATTGAGCCTTTGGATGTAAGGGAAACTGAACAAAGATAATTCATCACTTTGTGTGACTGAGTGGGGTTTTTATATTTTTTCCTCTTCCTTTAAAACATGAGCATCTTGCAGTCTCCATTGGACAAGATCCTGGGCAATCTGATCTAGAGACTGTTGCTCTGAAAAAGAGGGTTGGACTTAGATGATATCCAGCAGTCCCTTCCAATCATAATTATTCTACTTAGCGTATCTATCCTCACAACATTCCAAGAAGTAGGAAAATGGCAGGATTTGTGTTTCCACGGATGTGGGAAAATGATATATAAAAAGATATGGAAAGAGACTTGATTGTTTGAAGTGAGCTACAGATTAATGTTACACTCCTAAACCAAATAGCACCCTTTCAGTCCTACATGGGCTTAACATCTATGTGTATTATTGAAACTCCTAATTGTCTCCTTTGTAGAGTAGTCAGATGGCTACAGCTTTTGTCCAGGATGTCAGATACCCAGATGACTTCCTTACTTTGTTTCTGAGGCTCGTACCTCACACCATCTTCCTTGGAAGTGCCAAACAACTACAATAACTTGGTTTAGATACCTGTTTCCAGACCTCTTGTTGTTGTTTACTTAATGGGACCCTAACAATGTGCAGATCCTGTTTGAAGATATTTAAAAATCTGGATGTGTTCAGTATGACACATACCATGTATCACATGCCATGTAGGGCAGGACTTAATTATCTGAGTCATCATTCCTGAATTGACAGCAACATTTTAAGTGTTGGCTTGTATGACTTGTGCCATGATACACTTAATGAGTACTGATAAATGAGTTTGGTGATAAAATATCGAATGGCACATATCACTTCTTACCTGAATTGCAGTTTATCTTGGTGTCTCCTTTGTCTCCTAGCTGTATATATCCACATTGGGAAAGCTAAGAGGTTATCTACCACATTTGTTGGAATTAACTTCAGAAATTCTAATTTTATTTTTTTTTTGTAGGATGTATGACAATCTTACCCACTATCCTATTTCTGATTACAAGAGTATTGAAAGAAACGGCAGTAAAATCAGCAGATAATCAGGTCCCACCTCCAGTCAGTGCAGCCCTTCAAGGAATAAAAACTATTGTTACTCTTCCAACAGTCAAGACTGATGAAACTCAGAAACAATGGACAGGTCTTATCCGCAGCACTCTGGCATCTATTTTGGAATACTCTCAACCTGGTAAGTGGTTTCCCAGTGCAGGAGAGTAAAAATTAAGAGAACTAGGTTTTGCTGTAATGAAAAGGCAAGTATTGTATCTGCCTGTAATTTAATAGGCTTCATGTCAGAGCTGGGGATTAAAAGTGGTGATGAGTTGCTTGTAAAATTGAAATGGGAGAAAGACCTGAGTGCACACAGCATAACTATTCGGAGTTGCTTAAGAGATTCTGTTGAAGACAGGCACAGCATTTATTTAAGAAAACAGAATTACATTTCATGAGTTCTCATCCCAGATTTGTCCTTGTTGGCTTGTTTTATGTGACAATATTGATCATAACGAGATCATAACATAGAAATTTTGCCTTTCGCAACTCATTTTGCAGCACTGCCCCACCTTAGGTCCGTTCCGTAGGGTCTTTTTCTGTACTAGTTCAGACTTTCCTTTTCCATTTGGAATCCCATTATGATGTAATTATTTAATGCTTTAGATTTTCCTCAGCTTGACCTTTCTAGTCTTCATTGTTTCAGCTAGTGACTTGTATTTGGAACTTGGAAATCTACCTTCTGCTATCAGTCGGTCTTTCTGAGATCTGCTGAATGTCTCACAAGTAAAATCTAAAGGAGTTCTAAGCTGAATTCACTTCACTTCCCAGACCATGCCTCAATTTCTGTGACTACCAGCAACTCTAGACATATTGGCAAGGCCTGAGCAAACTGTCATTTCCAACCCTCCTTTCCTTTTTCCACAGAATATGTGTTAGCTTAAAGGGAAGGAGATCTTAGTTGCCAAAAGTGTTTGTAGAGGATTCGATCTCTTACTGAATTTGTAATTGTTCAATAGCATACATAGATGTGACACCTTGAATTAGACCTCAATAAAAATGGCAATCAGTGTATCTTTTAAGTGTTTGCTGACACGATTCATGTGCTCTTAATGACAGTGAGTGTTAAAGGTGAATGAGTGTGGAGACAGCAAGGGATAATTGTGTCAAGGTTCATATTGGAGTAGGATATTCACAATAGTGTTACACGTTTTCAGTGGTGAGCAAAAATTCTACCTCTGCCAAAAAAAAAAAATCTGTTACCCAGCAGCAATATGTCTCCTGCATCTCTTTAGAGAACTGCAGGCTTCTTCTCTTGGTACTTCGCCTTGCCCTTCAAAAGGCAAAAAAGATGTACAGTCTCAGCTGTGTAGTTAGTAAGAGAGACACAAAGATTTGTCATTTGCATAATGGTAGTTCAGCCAAAAAACATCCCATTACATCCCCAAGGAGCCATTTATAGAGACTGAAGAGTGGCTTGAATGGAGTTACTCATGTGAGAGACGAGAAGTGAGTAGGTAATTGCAAACGATCCTGAAAATGTCTGAAGGGGAAGGATCAGTAGATTTGTGTTAGCCACGTCAAACTTCTAATTTGATTTGTCACATCAGCTCCTGTCTTCCAGCCTTCTGTTGCTGTAAAGATTTCCCAGTCCTTCTTTCCAAAAACGTTACTGGCTTTAGGCTTTTTGGCAGACTTCAGAAACCTTCCTCAGGTCCTTGCAAGAGTGTATGTTTTCTTTTTCCTTTCCAAACTTCTGTGGAGTAGGGCATATCACACACACAAGAATCTAAGCAAAGTCTACTGCATGTGCTTTCAAGTCTCATAATTCAATAAAATTTAAACACATTTAAAAATTATTTTTAAAATGTCTTACTTAAAATGCTTGGAGTAGTTTTTCGAAGTGAAGTTTTACATCGTGGCTAGGCCAATCAAGTGACTAGCTGACATCTGTAAAGGCCAGTCATGCTGTTTTTCTTTTTGCTGAGTATGTATCTGCTGTTTCTTTGTGCCTCTTAAGGGAGACTAGAAACAATGTGGCCAACAAAACCAGCAGAACAGTACTTTATATGTATATTATGATAATTATATGTGGCAAACACAGACTATCTGAAAACCGGGAAAGGTTAAAGTAGGACCGTTCTCATTAGTGACATGTAGCTGTCAGATCAGCTAGTCTGTGAAACCTCCTGATAAGTAAAAGCTGTTGCCATGCTGCTTATCAGTTTCTTACTCTGCTTTATCAGCTGAAGAGATTAGGAAAAAAAAAAAAAAGGCAAAGTGTATTTTTAATGGGGAAAAATCTAAAAGACCACAGTTTTCCTCTCATTTGCACATTGAAAAGAAAAAATATGACTTGGTTAGAGAAAGCGTTTGTGATGATATTTTCCTTGATGTTTAAGTTTCAGAAAGTTTGATTTACTTTATTAAAACAACTATTGGAATAGTGTTGCTCAACTTTTTCTCAGTCACATTTAATAATGCTAAAGTGATATTTTTTAATAAGTAGATGCATATTTTATGCACTTGCAAGTAATTTCAAGTACATTTATTTCCTCTTTGAGTTTATCTGTGTTCACTGACTTTTATTGAATAAATTCTAAACCCTTTTCGAGTAAACTAACAGCGTGTTTATTTTTGTTTTTCAGAAGCCTCTAAACCTGTTCTTGATGAAGTAAGCATACTTACAGCTATTGCTCTCTTCCTTTGGTCAGCAAGCACGGAAATAATTGGAGTGCAGTCTTTACAAAATGGATGCATGAACAGATTTAAAAGTGCATTAAATTCCTGTGATCCTTGGGTAAGATCATGTTATAGGAATGTGAATGAGATATAGCTGAGAAAAACTAATTGTGATGTATATACCGTGTTTCCTGAATGCTTTGTGATGCCTTTTCTTCAGAGACAGATAGTGCTTGTCAAAGTAACTAGAATTTTCAACAGTGCCATATAGGAATTCTTTATTGAGCAAAACAACCCAAACTAAGTGCTGCTGGATAGTGTACATTCATGGCCTTGTGCCAGGTTCTTGACTTGCAGCTTTTTAAAAGGAAAATAATCTGATATGTGAAATTTTAGCAAATGAAAAGGTTAGTTACCAGAGGGTGGTGACATTCCTACATTAATGCTGATCTTTTGTAATACAAATTAAACCACTTTTTCTGTAGATAAAATTACAGCCCATGTTTCTCATGAATTTTGTATTTGTTTGTGTAAAAACCTGTGCTTATTTTATGTGTTCATACAAAACTCAGTCTGAGTGCAAAAATGTAATTTTGTGGTCACCATCAGAACATCTACAGATTGTGAATCATCTGTCTTCTGATTTCACTTCTGCCCTTTGGTTTGTCTTTATTGAATTGTCTTCTAAATTATTTTCTCACTAGAGAGGGAAAGTAAGAGGTTGTAGTCTGACTTCGTTCAAGCAGGCAAATCCACTGTATAGTTAAGCTTAACTGTTCCAGCCATATATAAATCAATTCGAGTGTCTGTAGAAATCTGCAGGTGGGAGCTGAAGAGAAAAATCTATAGTGTATCCACAAGTAAGCACTGCAAAGATTCCTGAGAATAAAAACATGCAAAAAATGCTGATATGTTTAGGGTCACAGTGAGGTATTTAAAATCCTGTTTACACTGATAATTCTTCTTTGCAGCAGGGCTGGCGTTTTCCAGCATAGACATAAAATTCAGTTGGTTCTAAAGACTGACTTTGGGTGGAAAGCTACTTCAAATGTTAGTGTGTGAATGGAAGTGTCAGTTGTATTAAGCAGAAACTTTTATGTCATACTCTCTCTCAGCTCTTTATAAACACATGAATAGTGAGAGTAGCACATCTTTACCCACCACCCTGCTGGAAAGCTGTCAGTGAGCTGGAACTTAGCACTATTTTTGTAATTCACAGCAAATGCTTTGACAGCAGCCAGATTGTGTCCACTCTCCTTGTTGATGTGCAGAACATATGATTTGTAATACTTGTTGCGTGTTTCTGTTAGTTTTTTAGTACAAAACATTAATTGTTGGGGTCAGTAACTAGACACTTTTTTGTAATAAAACCATTATACTGATTGTACTAAAAGCACCGAACCAATTATGGAAAAAACTTCTGAGGAAATACCACTGCCTCATAAGAAATAAAGGAATAAAGGAGCATTTTTGAAACTATTACCACCTGCAAAAGTCTGAAAGGTTTGGTATCGTGTATAACATGCTTCAGAGAAGCCCTGATTTTACTTTTCAGGAATGTTTGTAGACTTCTGTGAATGCAGAATAGTCAAAAGATTTATATAGGTGGAATAAAATGTGATGAAATTCTGCTGTCAGATGCAGTTGTAAAACTCTTACTTGAATTGTGACTTCTACTCCTTATTTTGAGGGTTAATAATCTTAACATCTAATCATGAGTAAAGTTTAAAGAATATAGACAGAAAGGGAAGGGAATTATTTGGAGTGGTATAGAAAGATAGAGGAGTAATTTGTTGAAACAGGTCAAATATGATGCTGAGTAAGGCATTAGAAGATGATGTTCTGGGCAGCTCTCTTAAAAAGCGGAGAAATGGTATTAGAAGTGTTATTACTTCAGGCCTTAAAAATTCAATTGTATAAAAACCTGAAGCCATTAACTAGTGAACTAACAGTGGCCTGAGCTGCACTTGTTTTTTTATTTTTTATTATCTATGACTTATATTCAATAATTTTATTTATACATCTATGTTGCCAGTTATCCCCAGATCTCCTCACAGGTCACTGTGTTCAATAATACTTTCTCTAGAATGTTTCTGTTGAGATTGTGCTCAGTAACTCATCCTGTTCAGACTTGAGTGCAGTTTGAAAGCACATGCAATGTTTTATCCTTGTATTTGTGGGGCTTTTTACCTTTTCAGAAGTTCTAGGTTATTTGTATGGGATTTTGGAGGAAGGCTTTTGTACATCCAAATCAAATGTATTTATAAGTTCATCTAAACAAGATCATCAATGAGTCATTTTCACAAATATTAACTGCTTTGCAGAGAAAATGAGGGGGTGGGGTGGAGAAAGTGGAAGGAAGATGAGAAGAGGGTTCTGCAGTCCAGCTCACTGTATGGCCACATGTGCACTCCTATGCTGCTGCCAGCACAAGATGGAGAATGAGAAGGAAGGAAGGAAGGAAGGACAGGTCTGCCACTTCTGGCTACAGCCATGGCTCATGTTAGAGCAATAAGATCACTTTGATCTGAGTCATTTTATGGCCTATTTCACTATTCTGAGGTGGGAATAGCATTTTATGATTTTGCAGATAGATTTACTTTTAGTGCTGGTAGTTCTGAGACTTTACGATATAGTTCTCTGGGACTCTGTGACTGCCTTGTATGACATTAACTATTCCTTTATTTTCTCTGAGTTCATATAGTTACTACTATTTAGTACTTGCATGCTCTTTGTAACTGGCCTTCCTTTGATTGAAAACTGGGCTAATATTATTTTAGCAGATGGGCTGTGTTGATGCTCTTCTCTTATTCAGCATGTTTCCTTCTGCTTTCCCCTTCTTTTTTGATATCACGTGTATCTCACATACATAGATAACAGAGTTTATTAGAATTCCCTGAGTTAACAAATAACTTTCAAGGACAATGTATTTATCTTGATTTGATTAGGTTCAAGCCAAGTGTTACCAGCTTCTGCTTTCTGTGTTCCAACATACCAATCGTGCCCTGTCAACTCCATATATTCATTCATTGGCACCTATCATGGTTGAGAAGTTGAAAGCTGTGGAAAGGAGCCGCCCGAACAACAACCTGGAACTGTTAGCAGTCCAGGAAGGAATTAAAGTCCTTGAAACGTTGGTTGCCCTTGGTGAAGAGCAGAATAGTAAGTATTTAGTTTTTCTAGAGAAATGTGTAATGCTAAAATAGGATATTCAGCATTAGAAATCTTGCAGTTACGAACTTGATGGCATAGTCACAAATAGACCACATCTGTTCAAAGCGGTTTTGTAATTCCAGTACTAGAACTTTTCTATACGTGGCCTCATATAGCACCTACAGTATGCTATGCTATTAGCCTTTGTATTTCTGGTGATTGCAGGAAAAAAAAATCTGAACGTGAACTGCAATAGTGAGTGATGGTTTCTTCTGTTTGTAAATGAGCTGTTCACACCGTTTAAATTTACTTTTCCCCCATTGTTAACTTTTATTTATTTTAGGAGACTCATCACTTTTATCAGGTTGCTTCTACCAGCTCAAAGTTTATCTAAAAAGCTCAAGAAATTGTACTGGTCAGAATATCTTTATTGTAGATGGAGCCTCCTGTTTGCTTTAGTAGATAGAGTACAGTATTTATAGCTTATCTTTAAGTTTAGGTATTCTCTAACTGAAACAATATAGTTTCTAAAGACTTACTCTGCAGCCATTTGGCTTTGAATGCTGATAAATTTCCTTGTAAAAATATTACTGTTGTTTTTGTGGCGTGTTTTGTTTAGTTTTCCCAACATACTCACTGTTGGTATTTCTCTTCGTTGATGATAAAACACTAAATGTATGTTTTCTTGAGCCCCAGTCTGCTTCTGGCACAGTTGTTTAAAACACATTTAAAATGAGAGAGTAAACAAAACATGATTTTTGTTAATGCTTGCTGGAGACAATCACCCCATGAGTATGAATTTAATCAAAACCTTTAGGAGAAAATCATTAATTATCTGATAGCGTACAAAAATACAGATAAATGAGTTACCATTAATGTTTAAGTTCTTTGAGTTTAGAATTTACAATTAACATGTTACACATTTCAAAGGCATAGTTGTATCCTTGCTAGACCCCAAAATTAGCCCTATTGATTAAGTTCAGCTGCTTTTTTGTTCCCAAGATAAACCCTTTTGATCCCTGTGCTGTTTTAGGCTGTGGCCTCATTAGGTCATGCTAGCCCAAGTATAGCTGTCGTGCTAGTTTTTGCATTGGAATCTTCCAGGATGGGCTAGTATAGCAGGTAACTGGTCCTGACTTTTTCATGAACACTTGCGTACTAATGGCAGTTCTGTTACACTCACTGAGGAGGCTGGTACTCAGATTCAATTGAACAATGTTTCTGTGTGCCTGAAGAGTGTTGTGAAATCCTTTAATGTGATAGGCACTTTGCATCTTATGATCTCTTATCAATGATCTGCAATCAGATGGTGCAAAGGCATCTTTAAAGAAGTGTCAGGAACAAAATAACTGTGGTGAACTATAAGAGAAATCTGAAACACAATCCCGGTAATAAAGATTTGGGTGACCAAAGGACAGGAAACCATCTACATTTCAGTTTTTATTTCATCATCTTTAATTACGGTGTTTATCATCAATCCTGTAAACAAAATTGCCCTTATCAGTCTAGTAACTGATAAAATTAGTTTTCTTCTGTTTTGTTCTCTGATATTACGTATCATTACATAATATTACTTTTTTTTTTCTTTTACTTTCAGGAGTCCAGTTGCTTGCCCTTCTGGTTCCCACTCTCATCTCCTATCTACTGAATGAAAATGCCTTTGCCTCTGCATCTGCAGCATCTAAGGATCTTCATGAATTTGCACTTCAGAATCTAATGCACATTGGTCCACTTTACCCACATGCTTTCAAGACAGTAATGGGAGCTGCTCCTGAATTAAAAACACGTCTAGAAACTGCAGTCCGAGCAAGTCAGGCCAGCAAAGCAAAAGCAGCTGCTAGGCAACCACCACCCACAGTACATTCCACTCCAACAATTAAACTGAAAACTAGCTTTTTTTGAATTACTTTTTATTATTTTTGGACCATTAAGTAGTCAGAAGCGTTACATTATCCCTGATGTGTTACTGCATATATGTCTGTAATTTTGTGTAATTTGTATGTGAAAGGCTGTCTAATAGAGCTTTGTGTAATTACTTGAAATCCATGCATTACAAGGGAAGTGGTTTTGCTTGTATAGATTTTTAGGAAATTGGATGTGATCATATTTATGAATTTGTGTTATAAATTATCCACAAACCCCCCTATTCTCTACCTGACTAAATAGTTTTATTTATTTTTAAAAGCTACCCCAAACCTTTAGTGGTTTTTGAAATCTGATGGTTGTTATCCTACCATTGTGCACACTAACACAGTGGGGACAGAGGGAAGAGGGGAAACTGTTACGCTGTACTTACCATGTACCATGGTGTAGAAGTATGCACTTTCTCCTTCTAAAAACAAAGGAGGGAAGGGGATTATCAGGCCTTGTAGATAATTTCAGCTTGCATGAAAAAAAAAAAGGCAATTTTTCAGCCTTTCTCAAGGTGGATGATCAAGCATGCTGTTGTCCTTATTTCTGTGGTGTATATTTCATTCAGGTCCGTTTCCATGCTTGAAAATTAATAAAGAATGCAAAGAATCTCATCCCCTATCTCTTCTAAGATAAATTTTAAAGAATGCATTTGGAATTGAGTTCGTAAAGAGAACTGCCTGCTATCTGAATTTTTGTAGGTGTAGATTTTGGCCCTTCTAAGGTGCTGTGTGTTGGCAGCCTTAATAACTCTACCAGACACCGGTTGAATATGATGATTCAGTGCTCTGCTCTTTGTCCAGGCTCCTAGGTATTTGTTTAACCTTCTTGCAAGATTTGTAGTTTAATTGGATGTATCTTATCTGGAGTCTTCGATAAATTTTTGCAGAGCCAAATTCCTTGAGCACTTTGCACCTGTACTAAGGGGGCAGAACGCTGGTGAGAACCAGGCTCCTCCAGTTTTTCCTTCCCCTGACAGGCTTTTCTGTTTTGAAAAGCACGCGGGTCCCCTCACATCTCAGTGAGAGTCTGATCTGCAGGTTTTGGAGTTCAGGTCTCAGGTGCTGTGTGAACCTTAGAGCACGGAGCCAGTGACTCCCCACGTCCGTCTGCTGCCAGACCTCACCCCTCCTATTGGCAGAAGTGCAGAACCATGTATTTTCTTGTGTATACAAGACTGACATGAATTTTTTGACACTGCTGTTGAATTTATAGGTTTATATGCAGATCTTTCTATACGTTTGGCTTTATAGAGAGAAGCCACATAACTAGAAACTTTAGCTAAGCCTGTTGAGTTTCATCTCTTCTGTTTTTCCGGATACTTGGTAAAAACTGCGTATTTCAGAAGCTTCTACTTCAACCCAAATATAAAAAAGGAATAGTGAATAGTATTGAATGTGATTAATAGTTGGTTGAAATATTTGTACATCATTATTTTTGCATAATCACTTGCCTACTCTCTCGTTTCCCATAATACCCGATATAATGCTTTGAGTACCTATGCAAAATGGAGGACAAGACAATGCTCTTTTGCCCTATTGTGTTTGGTGAGTGCCAAATATTTAACATAAAATCAGAAAAGCTTTTATTTCACAGTGAATATTTTAGTACTGAAGTGAGGACACAACAAGGGGTGCATGCTCTAATCTTTCAAATGTTTTTTTTTTATAAAGATGCTAACATCCAAGTCTTGTTCCATTGTCCTACAGGAGTAAAGATGTGCACAGAAGTGAAAACAATATGCCATACAGGAGGAGGAAAGTAATTTCACTACTTTTTTTAATCTTTGTATGTGTAGTGGGAATTGATTAACATCTATCACTTTCTAATAAGGATTTCCAGCATTACAAAGTCATTTAGCTCAGAAAGAAGTTCTGAACCTGTTTAACATTTGAGAGAAAGTATTAAGGAAACGCAGTACAAAATTGAACACAACAATTTTGAAAGTAAAACTAAGAAAATAAGTTTCCCTCCCCTGCAGGTACACTAGTAATTAATGACTTTGTTTGCTGGAAACTTTTTGTCTATAATAAGGTTTTATTTATTTTTTATCTCGGCACTTCTGTGTTTTAGTTAGCCACATCTGAAAACTCACAAAAGGGGAGGGGGGGGGGGGAAGTGTAGCAATCAAGCATAACTGAGAAGCATGTAGAAAAATAGAAAAAAAAGTTAGCAGAACAGAAAATGGCACTAGACAGATGTAGAGGGATAGAGAAGGGATAGATTTTTCTTTGTATACTGTGTGACTGTGTACAGCATGCTCAGCTTTCATTTGTATACATCCTTCACAGTTTCTAGTCCTCGTTTCCTTCTTTGCTTGTTCCTGGTACTAAAGGTAGAGCCTTGTGGTTTTACATAATATTTTGACATGAAATTTCGTTTTATTAAAAAACCCAAAATAACTTGAAATACCCGTAGTTCTTACTGTCCTTTGTCACCCTCTTGATATTTGTCTTTGTTGATGGCCTTTTTAATGTGCTTTTTCACAAAGCTTGTTTGCTCAGTTTCCCTTTCGTGTCTTTCTACTGTTTCCTTCCTTTATGGGTGAGCTGTGTTGTTCTACCCCCGTTCCCTGCCAAGCTCCCCCGGACCACACTCCCTCTTTTGTGTTTTTGCTCCTCTTCCCCTCCAGCTCTGCGACGCTCTCTATAAGCCTCCCTCGTTGTCTTTCCCTCTTTAGAGCTGTGGCTGGTGGACAATCTCTTTACGCTTTTAATCTCCAAGGGCTGGGTTACGAAGAGGGCGAGTACAATTTCAGAACAGCCCGAAGGAAACAGGAAGCGTTGCTTGAGCAAGCAGCGGGCGCTCCTGCTGCACCCAGGCAGCAGGGCCATCTTTCACACACCGCTGCTGCTCANACTCCTGCTGCACCCAGGATGCCCTGACAGGCAGCAGGGCCGTCTTTCACACACCGCTGCTGCTCAGCCCGGCTGCAGGGCCTGTTGGCAGCCATGTGTCTGTCCTCACCAGGCCTCTGGTGCCTGTGTGCAGCATGGAAGGCAAACCTGACCCTGTCTCTGGCAGACAGAGGAGAGAGAAGTGCTGCTGACAGCTGCTGCCCTCAGCCCAGGGCTTTGCCACCAGTCTCAAATGATCTTGTTTTCCCTTTCCTTGCGGAAGAGGCAGAGTGGTAACTCCCGAAAAATGCAGTTTTGCTCTCCGTTTCATCCCAGCCAGGGATGGTATTAAACTGTTTGGTGCCTTGACGCTGAAATGGAGAAGCCTGGGGTGAGAGGGCAGGGCTTCACCCAAGTTTGTGGAACTGCTGCGATACACCTGCCCTTCTTATGTCCCCAGGGTGGGCCGCGGGTGTGCCAAGCCATTTAAATCCAGCTCCGAGGTGGAGATTACGGTTAATCCCTGCTCTGCTGCTGCTCAGCGTGCCCTGCCCCTCCTGCCGCGGCTTTGCGGGGCGGCTCCCTCCGGTCTCTCTCACCCCCGCCCCGCTGCCCCCTGCCACGGCCGGCCCGTCTGTGCCCCAGGGCGCCACGTCATGGGGGTGAGGAACGCTCCCCGTAACGTCACTCCTCGAAATAAGGGCAGCGCGGAGGCGACGAAGGCGGTGGGGACAATCTTCCCGCCTCCACGTCCGCCCCGCCACCCAGCGCAACTACATTTCCCAGAATGCCGCGGGAGGGGCCGGGGCGAATCGCGCTCTGGCATTGTCCCCTCCGCGTTGCCGTAGCAGCCGGCGGGGGCGGCTGTCAGGCGGTGACGGCGGGCGGGACGCGCCCAGGTTGTTGCTGCTGCCGGGACGCGGCTGGGTGCGGGCGGCGGCTCGCGGAGGAGGGGGCGGTCGGCGGGGAGCACGGCAGACCCGGCCCGGCCATGGACGAGCAAGCGGGGCCCGGCGTTTTCTTCAGCAACAACAACAACAATAACGCCCTGCTTCTGCCGCCGCCGGCGGGCGGGCCGGGGCT